>JAOTRH010065202.1:0-18309 GCA_034768845.1 Heliamphora exappendiculata | reverse complement strand
CACCAACATCACATATCTCATATATTTACGTTCTCACACAAATTACCCAATCTACACCTACCTCACTCAACATTACACTAACTTCATCATCACATCCACCACCATATAATATAAACTTAAAGAAATTAATAATAAATATTTAAAATTATTTATATTCATAGTAGATCCTAATCTTAAGCAATTATTAGATCTTAATCTTAATAGATCTCAAGTAATTACTTCCAAAGTTATTAAATGGCATAAAATAGATGAAACTGATGCTCAAGATAATAATAGTTGACACATGTTACAAATTATGCCGCCTCAAACATCACAATCTAAAACTAATCCAGATTCTATTATTGAGTTTTTCGATAGATCTGTATTACTTCAATTTTCTCCTCATAGATCAGAATCAATACAACGATCTGAAACACAAAATTTTGAAACATCATCACAATTATTAAAATCACCACATTATTATACAATGAGTCAATCTTTAAAAAATTAATATTTTAAAAATTATCCTTTATCTAAAATTCAAATACAAGATCAAATTTCTCAACAAATTTATCAAAATAATTTTAATCAGAATCAAGAGTAAGAAATAAATATAAATTTAACAACTTTAAATATAAATATTTTAACTTTAGAGCCACCAACATCACATATCCCATATATTCACGTTCTCACACAAACTACTCAATTTACACCTATTCCACTCAACACTTCACTAATTTCATCATCATCATACCTCCCATGTACATTATCATCACATCTATCACAATATAATATAAATTTAGAAAAAATTAATAATGAATATTTATAATATTATAATAAATATAATCGTGAATATTTTATACATAATAATACTATTGAAGAAGAAAAATAAATTAAAAGTAAATATATTAAATTCTTACAAGAATTCCAAATTAATATTCATTTCTTTCCATGGTATTATCATATTTATTTTGTCAACATAATCTTATTATATCTGCAGAATTATTAACCCAATCTATAAATGCATTTGAAAAAAAATAGACAACTACTGACAGAGAGAATTGGATTCACCTTTAATGAATTTAATATCAAAATTAAATATAAATAATATAACTTGCCATTAAGCAAATATTTATTTGGAAGCAATACTTTTAACATTTTTTTGTAAAACAACTTTTGCAACCTTGCAATTAATTTTTAATAAAAATTTAATAAATTACTTTCGAATTTAGTAATACATAAAATAATTGATAATATTTCTTTTTTGATTGTGGAATAATTATTTTGAGTAGGTTTCCATATGCTACTAATATATCTAATTAATTGTTCTATACCTTTGATATTTTTGTTTTAAGATACCTCCATATCCAATATCAGAGGCGTCGGTTTCAACAATTTTGAAAACATTTGGAATATGCAAACATAAGCATGAGAGTTGTTTCGCATGTTATTTAATTTTTTGAATAGCTTTTGTGTGTTGTATTGTTCAAAGTTTTGGATTCTTTTTTAACCTTTGATATAATAATTTTGTATCATTATGTATATTGTGATAAAATTATTTAATGTAAAATAAACTTCCTAAGAATTTTTGTAATTGAGTTTTATTTAAAATTTCATCTGAAAATTTATCTGCAAATTCTATAGATCAATCAATTGGGATTATTGTGCCTTGATAAATGTTATGACCAAGAAATCTTATTTTAATTTGGAATAATTTTATTTTTGGAGGACCTAGAACTAATCCATTGGATTTAATAATATTATAAAATTTATATAAACGTTTAATATGTTGAGATATTGATGAGTAAAATATTAAGATATCATCAATATAAACAATACAAAATTTGGTATAATTATTAAATATATTATTTATGATTCTTTGAAATTCTGAATGAGCATTTTTAATCCAAATGGCATAACATTCCATTCATAGTGTCCAAAAGACACAGTAAATACAGTTTTATATATGTCTTTCTCATCAATTTGTATTTGCCAAAATCCAATTTTTATATCAAATTTATAAAATATTTTTGCTTGATTTAAACGGTTTAATAAATCTTTTTTATTAAGAATATGATATCTAATTTATTGTAGTACTTTATTTAATGGTTTATAATTAATTACTATGCGAGAAATTTTTCTTTCTAGTTCAGCATTTTTATTTACATAGAAAGTCGCACATGACCATGGAGATTGACTAAGACGAATTAATTTTTTGTCTAATAATTCTTGAATTTTTTTTTTACAATATTCAAGTTGGGTTTGATCCATTTGGAAAGGTCGAGTTTTGGTTGGAATAAATATTTCATTAAAATAAGATTCATATGGTAATTATACTGCATGTTGTTTTCTATGCCAAAAGGCATGTTGTAAACTTGAATATAAATTTTTTTCATATTAAATTTTAAATTATTTTATTTTTTGTTGTGTTTCAAAATTATTAATTTGTTCTTCAATTTCAGTATAAGATAATTACTCTTGTAAATTGTAGTATTTCGACCCTTCACAGGATAACGATATTGTCCGCTTTGGGCAAAGGCATCACGATTTTATTGTGATATCCTGGTATCTCACATCGAAAAGGGAGAAGGAATTCTTGAACTATAAGGAAAAAATCTTGGACCTGATTTTATTGTGATATCCTAGTATCCCACATTAAAAAGGGAGAAGGAATTCTTGGACCCTTATATTCAACGAGATTTTTTCCTAAGTGGTAGAAATCTTAGCAGAACTCCGCAGTTAAGCGTGCTTAAGTGGAAGCAATGCAAGGATGGGTGATCCCCTGAAAAGAATAAAATCGTGAGCGTTTTGCACAAAACGGACAATATCGTTACCACATGAAAGGTCGGGGTGCTACATAAATAATGAATTTATTTTTGTTTAAAAATTAAATTAGTTTTTAATTTTTGTAATGTATGTTGTTGAGGAGGGAATATAAATGGAAAATAAAGTGATTTATTAAATTAAAATTTTTTATTAAAAATTGATTGCAAGGCTGCAAAAGATGTTTTACGAAAAGATGTAAAAAATATTGCTTCCAAATAAATATTTCCTCGGTGGCAAATTATTATCTATATTTGATTTTGATATTGAATTTATTAAAGATAAATTCAATTCTCTCCACGACTTTTTAACTCGAAAATTTTGCAGGGTTCTAAAAGTCCATCCATCTTTATGATATCTAAAGATAAATGTATTATGAGCGATTTTAAATTGAGTAATCATTTTAGGAAATGTATTCCTAAAATCATATGTTGAGATAAATCTTGGATTAAAACAAATTCTGTTTAAAGATAAATTTCTTGATTATAAATATAAGCATTAGATAATTTGTAATTTATTTTCATTGAACTGTCATCAGCAGTGTGTAAACTTTGTTTAGTTTTTTAAAAATATTTTGTAGGGATTAATCATTCTCGTATACAATTAAGATCAGCACCAGGATTAATTAATGCAATTGCTTCAACGATAAAATCTTCTTAAATTACCAAATGTATTTTTATATATCATTTTTGAAACATAATTTAATTTAATGAAGAAAAATTAGATTCATTTATTGTTAAATTAGGATCAACAGGTACTTGTATAACAATGCCTTTATTTTTATTTTTTTTATTATGTAATACCTTTGTACTTTCTTGAGTATTTGGGGATGGTTTTCATAAACAAAATGCATTGGTTCTCTTTTATCATTTTCTGTAATTAAATTTTTTTTTGTAAGCTTTTAATATCTTGTTTTAATTAATTTAATTCTTGATACATGTCATTAATTGTAGGTATTTACTTCAGTTGTTACTCAAGTCTTTTTAAAATATTTTGAAAATCAACTTTTGTAGTGTTTAATTTTTGTAAATGTGGACTAGTGTCCATTTTTTCGGTTTATTGGTTTAAATATTGTAATATTAATTTTGATATGATTTCAGAATCATTAATTTGATTAAATGTACCTAATAAATTTTGTTTGGGTTTTGATAATACATTGATTGATAAACTATCCATATTTTATATTACTTAATAATAATCATTTTGTATTTAACATTTATTACAACATTGATTGTTATTGTTTCATCTGAATCACTTTCTGATGTTAGTAGATCTTGATTTAATTCTTCTAATTCTAGAGAATAATTAGAATTATCATAATTATATTCAGATTAAGAATCTTCATTATCACTTGGAGGATTAAAAATTAATAATAAATTACATAATTATTATTTTATTTCGTCAAAACAATTTAGTTCATTAATTTTTTGTTTAGTATAACATTTATTTACAAAATGACTAAGCTTATCACATTTTCAGCAAGATTTGTCAGTATTTATTGTTGCTTGATTTGTGGATCTTTATTTTTTATTAGACTTAATGTATTTGGATGTTTTTTGATATTTAGTATTTTGTTGTCATTTATATGTTTTATAAGGGTTATAGGGTCGGTCATATTTTTTATATTTGGGTTTATATTTATATTTAGACTTATAATGATTATATTTATATGATTTTCTTTTCTTAATCTTTTTATTTCTATGAAGAGTAGATTTAATGTTATTATAACCAAATTGATAGCAAGATTGACAAAGTTCTGTTTTGCCTAATCATTTTTTTTTTAATTTTATGTTATTACATAAAACTAATCCTTTTGCACATATTTCTGATATTAATTCTCCATACGTATATTGATGATAAGGAATTAAGTCTTGATTTTTATTTCTGATACGAGTATTTACTTTTTCAGCAAATAAGGTGGGCAGGCCAGCAAGAAATCATTCTTTCCAAAAATCTCGATTGGTATTATTTTGTGTTTTTCACAAAATATTGAATTATTAATGTAATAAGGGTTGTAATAATATCACTTACTAGAAGACCATTTTCTTCAATAGTTAAACCATGTTCATTTCTTTTTACTGTTGTTAAAATTTTTAATTTTTGTTCATCACTTAAATAATTATTTCACAAACCTTTAAGTTGGCCGAAAAACTCTTCTATTAATAATTTATCTACTGAAGCATCATTATTAGAGGGATTATGAGATAATGCCGCATTAGCAGCATTCATCATATGTTGACTCATTTCAATTATTTGATAATCCGTTTTACCATTTAAATTTTATTCTATTAAATTGGTTCCATTAAACATCATTGGATAGGTTTTTTCTTTGATTTGTAAATCGATAAGTGTTGGTCGAGGATAATAATTTTTTATTACTGGTTTAGCTGTTATATATGTTTCTTGAATTTGTTTAGGTGTTTCTTGAAATTGTGAATATAAATTTTTTAATTCTTTTTTTTTCATCATATTCGAGAACATGTATAGATTTATTATCTTTTGGTTCTTTCACATAAGTAGATGTTGAAATTTATTATTTTTGTGAGTGCAATTATTTTTATAATTGATCGATAAAATCTTGTGAAGGATTTTGTAATTTATATTTAGGATAAGGTAAAGGTGTTATCATGGAGGGTGTGGGTATAAAGTCTGTATATTGTGTAATAGCTCTGACATCAATATTTTTTACTAAATAATAAATAGTATCAATTTTTGTATTTATATTCATAGTAGCAGTAGTTTTGCATTTTTCAAGACGATTAACCTGTTCTCCCAATGTTTGGAGATAAGTATTAGTATAATTTAATTGATTAGGAATATGTTGATCGGATTCGAAAAAAGGCCGAGTCTTAATACTAGATCCTAATATAATGGTTTTACTTGGGGGTGTATAGATCGGGAGTCACTACCGTCAGTAGTTGTCCATTTTTTTTCAAATGCATTTATAGATTGGGTTAATAATTCTGTAGGTATAATAAGATTATGTTGAGGAAAATAAATATGATAATACTATGGAAAGAAATGAATATTAATTTGGAATTCTTGTAAGAATTTAATATATTCACTTTTAATTTGTTTTTCTTCCTCAATAGTATTATTATGTATAAAATATTCACGATTATATTTATTATAATATTATAAACATTCATTATTAATTTTTTCTAAGTTTATATTATATGGTGATAGATGTGATGATAATGTACATGGGAGGTGTGATGATGATGAAATTAGTGAAGTGTTGAGTGGGATAGGTATAGATTGAGTAGTTTGTGTGAGAACGTAAATATATGGGATATGCGATGTTGGTGGCTCTAAAGTTAAAATATTTATATTTAAAGTTGTTAAATTTATATCTAGTTTTTTCTCTTGATCCTGATTAAAATTATTTAGTTGAGAAATTTGATCTTGTATTTGAATTCTAGATAAAGGATAATTTTTAAAAGATTAATTTTTTAAAGATTGACTCGGTGTATAATAATGTGAGCATTTTAATGATTGAGTTCTTAATAATTGTGATGATGTTTCAAAATCTTGTGTTTCACATCGTTGTATTGATTCCGATCTACGAGGAGAAAATTAAGTAACACAGGTCCATCGAAAAACTCAACAATAGAATCTGGATTAGTTTCAGATTGTGATGTTTGAGGTGGCATAATTTGTGACATGTGCCAACTATTATTATCTTGAACATCAGTTTCATCTATTTCATGTCATTTAATAATTTTGGGAGTAATAAATTGAGATCTATTAAGATTGGATTGGAACATTATTGTGGATTCACGTGGACTAGTTATTCCTTTAAACATTGTGACTGATGCTATCATAACTTTTAAATAAACTTTATATGTAATTTGTAAATTTGAGGATAAAGCATCCATATTGTATCTTTTTTTGTGTGTGCTTGTAATGTTAATATTTTTAAGATTGTAGGATCATAAAGTGATCCTTCAAAATTAGGAAAGCATTCAAAATATAGGAAACCATGTATAAGACTAGTTTTAATTGTTCTTAATAATGCATCAGAATAAGAATTATGACGTAAATCTACTAATGAACATATAACAGATTTATTTAAATTTAAACGAGTCATAGATTTTATTCCTATTTGGACTATTCTTAAGTAGAAAATATTAAATTTTGTTTGCTGAATTTTTTTAATAAGAGTAGGATCTAATAATTAAAAAGTTTAATACTGATATGTAACATGTAGAATTTGTTCAACAGTTTTAATTTTATAAGTCTGTTTTAATTTAAATTTTTTATCATAAAGTTTATTTATATTCTTTTTAGGCATAGACCAATTTGTTACTTTTTTTTTTCATATTTTCTACATCAATTTCACTTTGATTTATTATTTGTGGAGATCTAGATGAACCTTCATCAGAATGTATATGTGAGAAAGATATGATAATCCTAACCATTAATATGTAAATAGAAACAGTAATAACAGTTAATAATATAGTGCATTCTTAGCCTTACAGACAAAAATGGAGACTTACTACCACTGCTCCGAAGTCATGCTGTCAATGGTTCTACCAATTACGACGAGAAATTTACTGCAACTATAAACACATAGATGGCTTTCATACCATAACCAAGCCCAGATATACTTTGAAACTTGTTAATCGTTAATCACACACATAAAATTAAACATATAAGAACATATAAAATTTTATTGATAAAGAAAACTTACACAGAGTTGGAAGATAGTTGAAAGATAGAGAAATTTTTATAGGAGGGAAAGGATGTAAGAAAAAAAGAAAGGAAAGTGAGGAATGAGAGACAAGCCCTCTCAAATAGCTCCTATATACATACATCACAAGGTTTCCGGACTTCAAACAAAATTAAAAAGCAAAAATGAATCAAAAAATTGAAATAATTATATTGCTGTTTACTTTTTGACTTTTTACAAATGTTTACTATTCATAGAATAGTAATTGGTCGAGCACTGCGGCGCATCTGAGGAGAAAAGTATCACTGTTTGAGCATTAAATTCTTTAAACTTGTCACTTATGTTGGATGAAATGATGGAGCATCTCTGAAAACTTGATAATGGCATCAACTTTAATTATGAAACAGAAAAAACTTTGACAATCTTGGAACTTTGCATCACGTGTTGCCTGGCGTGAGAATCGTTTGAAAATTTGACAGACAAAGGATGTCTGGAAATGATTGACAATCTATTTGGAAAGATTTGGAAGAATAAAAATAATATTTTTAAAGATAATTTTGAAAATATTTCTAATATGATAATGAAGCAGAATCAAAATCAATCTCAAAACAATCATCTTCATTGTCTGGGGCACAATCATCAACTTTATGGTCTTCACCAAGAAAATTCTCTTGTGCAATTTGTGAGAATAAATTTTTTTGAATTGTTTTATACAAAATATATTTGCAATTTTTGAGTGAGGGATTACAATCAAGAATTTGAGAACAAATACTTGTAATATCAAAATTTAAAATGCCAGATGATGATGAAGTTAATTTAGGAAAAGATGAAGATATACGTTTAGCAGCATAAGAGACTTTACGAGTTTCAAAAGATTTATTCTTCTAAACATTTTTTGTCAAATAATAATTCTTTAGAGTATCATGATAATACTCTTTGAAAATTTTGAATTTATTCCACCAGCGAGAAGCAAACTCGCGAGAGAGATAAGGAATTAGATTTTCAACACAGATTGTGAACTTCCATTGGAGCAACCAAGAAAGAGAGAAATTTGTATAAAAATGAAGAAGAGGAGAATTTAAAGGATTGGCATATTTAATATAATGCTCATAAGATTCTTTTAACAAAGATGGAAGGATGTCAGGATGGAGACCAAATTGTTGCCACTTAATGTGGATCCAATATGAAAGAAGAGATTCAAAATTATTATAAAATTTTATAAACCATGAATACTTCATGGCATCATTTTGAAAATAAAAGAAATTATGAAAATATTTTTGATAATCATAAAAATTATAAGTTTTAGGTTTGATGGCGTCATTTTTAAAAGTTTTATTGAAATTTTTGCCTCGACTCCATTCATATTTATAAATAATTTTTTAAATTACACATTTAGAATAATTAACGATTTTTTCCGTTGTCATTACTATTGTGTTGAATTTTTACGGAGCTAGTTTCTAATAAAATGATTTCAAAAAATAGGCGATTTGGGTACCAGTTTCTGATATATAGAACCATTTAAGTGGAAGATATCTTCCAACTAATTGGGCTACTGCCACGGGCTTCTCCTGATCACTCTTTGATAGAATCACTTTATAATTCTCTTCTTCAAGAAGGATAATAGGGAAAAGCGTTTCATTGGGAATATAAAGCTGTGCTTTTAAGATCTTCTCAAATTGGGTATTACCTTTGATAGATTGTGTGCGTATTGAGTTTCGAAAAAAATCACTCATAATACTTTTATCTTTAGACATCATAAAGACGGAAGAACTTTTAGAGCCTTGCAAAAATTCACATAATATATATATATATTTCCAAACGAAAATATAATTTTTATCTTAACATGTAGATTTTATTATTTTTTCATCCATGAAAAATTTGATATCTAATGAATATGTATTAATTAATATTTGCTTATTTTCTTTCTTCCAAGATTCAAGAAAATAATTAAATACTAACAAACTAAATTGATATTTTTAAAAATAAAATAATATTTATACAAACAAAGTCTTGCATTGCACGAGTTTAAAACTAGTTATTAGCTACTCCCTAAATATCTCATGCGACAATACTTATGACAAATAAAAATATTTGATGCACGTTCGCGAATCACTTTTTCTCTCATATCTATTTAACAAAAATGGACTAATATTGTTCCACCAAAAGTATGTTTTGTTATATTATTAAATAAATATATCACGCAAATAATGTCGAACAGTACTTCAAAACTATTGAATAATTACACTCGTTTTGTATCTTAGCCTAGTTTGAGATGAAATTGCAACATTTGGCCAATTTGTTTTTATAAAAAAAAAACTCATCTTTATTATAGTTTTTCTTTTATAGAAATTTAAGTAAATGTTCTATTATCAACTGATGTGAGACCTGGAACCTTGTTCTTTTATGTTGTTTATATATTTGATGTCTCTGTTTCAGTATAAGAATAGTATCGATGCATGATTTATATTTTCAAGTTGTAGAACAGCATGCATAAGTATGTTATACGCTTTCTGAGGTTTGGTAGAGGCTCGTTTGGATTGCGTTTGAACCAAAAACCTTGTTTTACTTCACAAACCCGAGACCAAAAACAATAAGCGAGTTCGGTCGACTGGGCTGCTAAGTTCGGTCGACTAAAGTGTTTTTTGGGTTCGATCGACTGAACTGTGGCGGTTCACATTTTTCGAGGAGCTTCAGTCGACTGAAGTGGCCTCTTCAGTCAACTGAACTGCCTTTTTGGCGTTTTTATAAGTAGTTCCAGGGGTTGGAATGTTTGGAAAAGCTTTTACTTTCCATTCTCTCTGCCTTCTCTCTAGCTTTGAGGGCCCGGGGCTTGGCTTGTTGTTGGTTCCTTTGTGGATCCTTACTATCGGGGCCGAGGGCTTCACATCCATTCGGTCGGATTCTCGTTCTGACGCCGTTCAGTTTTGAGACGTCGAATTCTTGACTCTTCGAGGTAGGATTCTAGACCCTACTACTGTATAAGGGTGTTTTGTGTAATTATACGTGTTTTTACCGAGTAGAAAACATATCAAATGTAATTTTCATGTGTAACCGTGATTTTTGGGTAAAAGTAGAATTTTTACGCCTTTCTCAGTTGTATACATGTTTCGGGTACGTGGTATCCGTAGTTTTCAAAAGAATGTTTGAAAACGAGGTATTTTGTGAAAATGGTGAAAAACGTGCTTTTGGAGATTTGGAGCTAACCTGCGGGATTGAGACTCACATTTTAAACATTTTGTTAGAAATGATTTTAGATCTCCATGTTGATGTATTGGATCTTTTTTTTATACATGTGCTGTATAATTCATTTTGCGGGTTTTCGTAGTTGAGTTACGGTAGGCTCTTAAATATTTTTCATAGATGTACCGTGACAGTGGTTGTGTTGAGTTGGGTTTTCATTGCTCCTCGGTGTAAGTCCGAAAACGTGCGCAGAGTAGGTCCCTAAGTGGCTTCAGGTTAATCCCTGTAAACGAGGTTGGTGGGTGCTTAGTACCCTCCATTTGTGATCTCGTAAACTAAGTGATTGTATGGGTGCTTAGTTTCCTTGGGTTGTGGTCCCGTAAACTGAGTGGTTGTGTGGGTGCTTAGTGCCCTCGGGTGTGACCCCGCAAACTAAGTCGGTTGTTTCCGTTAATGGCGTTATTGTTGTAATTTCGTATAGAACTTCTCATTAATAAACCTACAGGTCGAGGGTAATTGATGAGAGTCTATAGTTGTTATCTTTGTCGATGTGACAGAGTCGGTACATATCACTATATTTATATGTTTTTCCTCGACTGAGTGGCCTGAGTGGAGTTTACTGTTTTATTTACAGATTTCCCTTAACTATGGCATGATATCTATTAGGATGATATGCATAGTTTGAAGGATGAAAAATGTGGAGTTTTATGAGATAAAACCTTTTTGAGACTCGTGATAGTCTGATGGAAAACTTGTAATTTTGAATGAAAAATATTTGTAGCTCCTGTGGTTGAGTCTGTGTGTGTATAATTACATAACCTGCTTTATAGCTTTATTGTCTATGTTCTATTACGCTTTAGCTCACGGTGTAGAATTTTTTCTGTAAAACCTTTTCAGATGAGCATGAGGTGTTGACCTAGTTGCAGAGGTGATGGAAGACTTGCTGTAATTTTTTCTGTTTTATACATGTACTTACACATGTGATGCCTGTTGAGGCTGGTTTTGTATGCCTTTTGACGATATGTTTATTCATGTATGAGATGCATGTTTTATAGTTTATGAGAGTTAAACTGTGAAAACTTTTATCCAAATGTTGTACACTTCGATTTTCAACTGTAAAATTTATTTTCTAAAATGGGTGTTTTGGTGGGCTTTCGTGCGACCCGAATGTTTGTGGCGTGACAACTTGGTATCAGAACTTTAGGGTTGAATACCTATGAGCCATGGGAAAGAGGGTTGAATTCCTAACATGGTATGATAGCTTGTGGTGTATACGTGGGTATGGAGGTTGGACCTTAGATTGATTAGTCTTACCTTTGGGTGTTTGGATTAACATACTTGGGAGTCATGTTAAAGACGCGTTTCGCAGACATAATTTCTCGCAAGGAATCTAAGTAGGCTATCGAGATGGACGAGTCTTTCTTGTCGGTTCCCTCGGTATGCGAGATGTGATGGTATAATATTACATGGTTATGTGTTAGCATGCTTATCTGTCTTTTACGTTAGCAATAACATGTTGTATGAATTCTTATCCTGTTATGTTATTTTCGTATAGAGTCATGTCCACGCAGGAAGGACGAGGTCGGGGTCGAAGCCGTGGCCGTGGTTCTGGCCGAAGGGACGTTCCAGTCCCAGATATTGGGGATGCTAATGCACCCCAAGGACCTGTTGCTGAGGGAGATCTGTTGCGTGAGATGGTTGGCTCTATCCGACAACTGGCTGAGGCCACAAGGGGGAGAGAGACCATACTTAAGCCGAGGGCGACGGTTGCGATGCGTGAGTTTTGCCGTTTGGACCCTCCTACCTTTTCTGGGGATTTCAATCCCACGATTGCCACTTTGTGGCTGGAACTGGTTACCAGGATTCTGGATTCGCTTCAGATTGAGGAAGATGATCTGAGAGTTATATGTACCGCCTTTCAGCTGAGAGGGAGTGCTTATATGTGGTGAAAGTTTGCCAAAACCACAGTGACAGGCACTTGAGAGGCATTCACGAAGGATTTCTAGAGAAATACTTTCCAGCGACTTTGAGGGATCGCTACAGAGAGGACTTCCTATTTCTGACGCAGGGGAGATGACAGTGTTTGAGTACGAGGCTGAGTTTACTAGCCTATCCCAGTTTGCACAGGAGATAGTACCTACTGATAAGTTCCGTGCGAAACGGTTCGAGAGGGGTTTGAGACCCGCTATCCGAGACACGGTGGCAGCGTTCATGATGCAGGTCTTTATAGAATTAGTGGAGACTGCTATGAAAGTGGAGGGCACTCTGAATGAGACGCTCAGAGACAGGGACAGCTGGGGTCAGCCAGATGGGGGACGTAGACAGTTCCAGGGACGCAGGGACAATCGTTGACGAAAATCTGGTCTGAGTTCTCATTCGGTGGGGTCGTATCCGCCACAGTCTTATACATCCATGCCTCCCATAGCTTCAACAGGAAGGTCAGATCATAGAGCGCTTCTTTGTCACAGATGCCAGTGGCCAGGACATCGTGCGACCGAGTGCAGGAGTGCAGCACTTGTTCAAGCACAGTCACAGTTGCAGACTCAGGGAAGAGGGCCAGTGGAATGTTTTGAGTGCGGCCAGTCTTGGCACATCCGTAGGGACTGCCCCAGTTGAGGGAGTGCGTAGAGTACAGTAGGCGGACCAGCTATTCCATCAGGCCGGTGGAGATAGATGTATACACAGCTTAGAGCTCAGACGTCCCGTTTTACAGAGGGAGGAGCTTCAGTGCCATCGAGCAGGTAGGCGGCAGTGCAGGGCCGCAGTGGGTCAGCCAGAGCTTATGTTCTTGTAGATCCTAGTTCATCCAGAGCACCGATCGTGCCCGATGCTGCTGCTACCACCTCCTTGATCAGAGGTACTCTTCAAGTCTTCAGATTATGGGCCAGTGTTCTTATCGACACTGGAGCATCACATTCGTTTATATTTTCTGCTTTTGCATCTGCATTGGGGTTGCAAATGGACTGGTTGGGTAGTGCCTTATGTGTAGAGACCTCAGTCAGTGGGAATGTGACGTTGAGTCTTGTCTGTAGATCCTACATGTTGGAGGTCGTCGGTCATTATTTAGAGTTGTACCTTGTTATCCTAGACATGACTGCGTTCGATGTCATCCTAGGGATGGATTGGCTGACCACCTATCATGCATTTATCGATTGCGATCGACGGAGGGTAACGATTTGTACATCGGCGGGAGATCGTTTCTGTTTTGTGGGAGACCAGGATGAGGGTTTGATGTCTTTGCCCAGTGATGTGCGGAACCAGGGCAACCTGGGTTTCCTTTTCTCATATCTCATGTTGAATGAAGAGGTTGGAGTTCGAGGAGAGTTACCTCCGATAGTGTGTGACTACTCAGATATTTTTCCTGATGATCTGTTTGAGTTTCCACCGAGCCGTGAGGTAGAGTTCTCTATTGACTTAGTTCTCGGAGCTGCTTCCATATCTATACCATCCTATCATTTTGCACCTGCTGAGTTACGTGAACTCAAGGCACAGTTGCAGGAGTTGTTAGACATAGGGTTTATACGTCCGAGTATTTCTCCGTGGGGAGCTCCTGCTCTTTTTGCGAAGAAGAAGGATGGATCGTTGCGTTTGTGTATCGACTACAGAAAGCTAAAGCTGGTGACAGTGAAGAACAAGTATCCGATGCCGAGGATAGATGATTTATTTGATCAGCTAAAGGGTTCGAGCTGCTTCTCAAAGATTGACTTGAGATCAGGATACCACCAGTTGAAGATTAGGGACGAGGACATAGCGAAGACTACTTTTCAGACTCGCTATGGTCACTATGAGTTTCTAGTTATGTCATTCGGTTTAATGAACGCTCCTGCTACGTTCATGTGATTGATGAATCGGATCTTCCATCCTATTTGGACAGCTTTGTGGTAGTGTTTGTGGATGATATTATGATATATTCACCCCTCCAGGGAGGTACACAAGGATCACCTGTGGATCATACTTCAGACTTTGAGAGAGCACCGCTTGTACACGAAGTTCGAGAAATACGAGTTCTGGATGTTTGAGGTGAGGTTTTTGAGACACGTAGTGTCGACTGGCGGGGTATCAGTGGATTCGTCAAAGACATATGCTGTGACCGGTTGGAAGCGACCGAAGAGTGTCTTTGAGATATGTAGTTTTCTGGGTTTAGCAGGTTACTACCGACGGTTCATAAAGGACTTTGCTTGACTTGCTGCACCGATGACGCGTTTAACGCGAAAAGGAGTTGTGTTTGCTTAGAGTGAGTCCTGTGGGCACGCCTTTCAGGAGCTAAAGACAAGGTTGACTAGTCCGCCTGTTTTGATCATTCCAGAGCGAGGCTTGGGGTATACAGTATACTGTGATGCTTCACATGACGGTATAGAATGTGTTTTGATGCAAGAAGGTAAGTTCGTAGCCTATGGTTCTCGACAGTTGAAGACGCATGAGAGAAACTATTCTACACACGATTTGAAGTTTGCAGCTGTGGTCTTTGCCTTAAAGATATGGCGTTACTATCTCTATGGTGAGCATTTTGAGGTATTCTCCTATCACAAGAGTTTGAAATATTTGTTTTCACAGAAGGACCTGAACTTACGCCAGCGACGATGGATGGAGTTCTTAGAGGACTACAATTTTGATTTGCAGTATCATCTAGGGAAGACCAATGTGGTGGCTGCGCGCTCAGTAGGAGATCTCACGAGTCGTTAGCTTTTGTGGCTATATGTGAGTGGGACATGCTTGCAGATGTTGGGGAGTTTGATTTGTGCCTCAAGGAGATCGCGCGCTGATAGCACGTGTGGTAGAGGTCCAGCAGACGGATTAGGAGGCTCAGATGATACGGGACCATATTGCTAGTGGTGTGGATACAGCAGGATGGATTGTGGGTCCTGATTAGAGTTTGAGGTTGGCAGGCAGGTTGTTTATGCCAGAGTTATGCCGAGCCAATTTATTACGTGAGTGTCATCATTCTCGTCTTGTCGTGCATTCTGGAGGCACGAAGATGTATCATGATCTACGTCGTCAATTTTATTGGACGGGAATGGAGCGAGATGTGATTCAATTTATTTCTCGATGCCTCACATGTCAGCAGGAAAAGGTGAAACATTAGAGACCGGCAGGATTGCTACAATCGTTGCCTATATCAGAGTGAAAGTGGGAGCATGTCACGATGGACTTTGTGTCAGGACTTTCTCGGTCACCTAGGGAACACGACGCCGTGTGGGTTGTGATTGATAGGTTGGCGAAGTCTTCACACTTTCTCCCCATCCGAGTAAGGGATTCGGTGGAATGAATGAGTAGCTTGTACGTTCGGGAGGTAGTCAGATTGCACATAGTGCTAGTATCTATTGTTTCAGACCGAGATCCGCCCTTCACAACGCACTTTTCAGAGAGGACTATACATATTCTGGAGGATATGCTGAGGTCCTGTGTCCTTGATTTTAGAAGTTTGTGGGAGAATCTTCTACTGTTGGCAGAATTTGCATACAACAACAGCTATCAGTCAAGTATTGGGATGACACCGTATGAGGCTTTGTATAGTAGACCGTGTAGATCGCTCGTGTGTTAGACAAATGTGGGAGAGACCACAGTCTTGGGACCCGACATGGTGCGAGAGACGAAAGAGAAGGTTGTTGTGATTCGCCAGCGTCTACTGATAGCGCAGAGCCGCCAGAAGAGTTATGCAGATCAGAGGAGGTGACCTTTGGAGTTTGCAGTGGGGGACCATGTGTTTTTGAAGGTCTCACCACGTAGATGTTTGATGAGATTTGGTCGTAGCGGGAAGCTATCACTTCGTTTCATTGGACCATTTGAGATCCTCGACAAGATTGGTGAGGTTGCTTATCGTTTGGCTTTGCCACCTCAGTTAGCATTTGTGCATAACGTGTTCTACATTTCTATGCTTCGGAGGTACGAGCTTGATCCTTCTCATGTGTTAGATTGGGTTGAGCTACAAGTTGATGAGGATGCCACCTATGAGGAGCGTTCAATGATGATTCTTGATATAAAGGAGCAGGTGTTGCGAGGTAGAACCATTGCTTATGTCAAGGTCCTGTGGCTTCATCGCGGGGCTGAGGAAGAGACATGAGAGCTTGAGTCTGGGATGTGTACTCAATATCCAGACCTGTTTACCTCGTGACCTTATTGCGAATTTCGAGGGCGAAATTCCTGAAGGGGGGAGAGTTGTGAGACATGGAACCTTGTTTTTTTATATTGTTTATATATTTGATGTGTTTATTTCAGTATATGAATAGCATCGATGCATGATTTTTGCTTTAAAGTTGTAGAATAGCATGTATACGCGTGTTATACGCTTTTCGGAGTTTGGTAGAGGCTCGTTTGGTTTGCGTTTGGACCAAAAACCTTGTTTTGCTTCACAAACCCGAGACCAAAACAAGTAAGGGAGTTCGATCGACTGAACCAGCAGATTCGGTCGACTGAACTGTGGCAGTTCACATTTTTTGAGGAGCTTCAGTCGACTGAAGTGGCCTATTTAGTCGACTGAACTGCCTTTTTGGCGTGTTTATAAGTAGTTCCAGGGGCTGGAATGTTTGGAAAATCTTTGTTTTCCATTCTCTCTGCTTTCTCTCTAGCATTGAGGGCCCGGGGCTTGATTTCTTGTTGGTTCTTTTGTGGATCCTTGCTATCGGGGCAGAGGGCTTCGCATCCATCTGGTCGGATTCTCGTTCTAACGCCGTTCAATTTTGAGACGTTGAGTTCTTGACTCTTCGAGGTAGGATTCTAGACCCTACTACTGTATAAGGGTGTTTTGTGTAATTATACGTGTTTTCATCGGGTAGAAAATACATCAAATGTGATTTTCTTGTGTAACCGTGGTTTTTGGATTAAAGTGGGGTTTTTACACCTTTTTTCAGTTGTATACATGTTTCGGGTACGTGGTATCCGTAGTTTTCAAAAGGAGGTTTGAAAACGAGGTGTTTTGTAAAAATGATTAAAAAAAAAACGTGCTTTTGGAGGTTTGGAGCTAACCCGCGGGGTTGAGACTCACTTTTTAAACATTTTATTGGAAATGGTTTTAGATCTCCATGTTGATGGATTAGATCACTTTTTATACATGTGCTGTATAAATCATTTTGCGAGTTTCTGTAGTTGAGCTACGATGGATTTTTAAATATTTTTCATAGATGTACCGTGACTGTGGGTGTGTTGAGTTGGGCTTCCATTGCTCCTCGGTGTAAGTCCGAAAACGTGCGTAGAGTAGGTCCCTACGTGCTTTCGAGTTAATCCCCGTAAACGAGATTGGTGGCTGCTTAGTGCCCTCGGATTGTGATCCCGTAAACTAAGTGGTTGTGTGGGTGCTTAGTGCCCTCAGGTTGTCGTCCTGTAAACTAAGTGGTTATGTGGGTGCTTAGTGCCCTCGGGTGTGACTCCGTAAACTAAGTCGGTTGCCTCCGTTAAGGGCGTTATTTTTGTAACTCCGTATAGAACTTCTCATTACTAAACCTACGAGTCGAGGGTAATGGATAAGCGTCTATAGTTGTTATCTTTATCGATGTGGCAGAGTCGGTATATAGAACTACATTTATATCTTTCTCCTCGGCTGAGTGGCCTGAGTGGAGTTTACTGTTTCATTTACAGCTTTTTCTTAACTGTGGCATGATATCTGTTAGGATGATATGCATAGTTTGAAGGATGAAAAATGTGAGATTTTATGAGATAAA
>JAOTRH010065191.1:0-13344 GCA_034768845.1 Heliamphora exappendiculata | reverse complement strand
TTGAACTTCTATACAGAATGAGGAGAAAATAGGAGCTACTTCAGAGTTACGTCGCATAAGATATAAAAAGGTTACACGAGAATAATCATCCACAAATATGACACAATAACGAAATCCGAAAACAGACTTAACATGACAACCCCCAAACATCTGAATAGACTAAAGAAAAAGGAGTCGAAGCTTGTTTATTGACCTAAGGCAATAAAGGCACACGCAGGTGCTTTGCCAACCGACACAACTCACACTCAATATGAGAAATAGAATGAAAATTAAGACAAAGACTATGCAAACTGAATATTGACGGGTGCCTCAAATGACAATGAGCCTCAAAGCTGGGAGAAGAGACTACTGAGCAGACCTTAGCAACCACCTTCTCTACCAAATATAGGCCACCAGAAACTTGACCTCTATTGATAATCTTTTTCGTCGTAAGATCCTGAAAAACCCAGTCATCAGGATAAAAAGTCACACAACAGTTGAGATCATTAGTGGGCTCTGATAATCAGTTAAATGGATTTTCAAGAGTATGTAAGACATTAGTCAGGATTAAGGACGGCGTGGGAGTGGCAACTCCACGCCCCTTAACTGGTAAGGAAGATCCATTAGCCACAAGGACACCACAATGTCTAGGAGTCACCTGATAATCAGATAATATACGTGCGGAACCAGCCATATGGTAGGAGGTACCTGAATCAATCACCCAAGCAAATGGGGTAGTCGTCAAACAAGCATTGGGATTACCTGCAAAGCTAGCGGCAATAGGATTGGAAGAACCAGTAACCTGAGACTGAATATACTGCTCATGTTCTGTTGGTGTCATCTCAACAAGCTGCTTCTGAGACGAAGCAGACGATTCTATCTGGGAGTGATCAAAAGTAGCATGTATACTAGGGAAGGTCTTCCATGTAATTTATAACACTTACTGCGAATATGTCCCTAAATACCATAGTAGTGGCAATGACGAGTCTCACGAACACCCCCTTCTCGTCCCCCATATCCACTAGTCCGACCTCTATCACGACCCCTACCACTGCCACGGCCACGACCGCGGGCTCCACTACCAACTCGATAAGCAACAAAAGCAGATTGGTCACTAGCATCAGACGAAGACCGAGTGTCATCTCGACGCATCGAATAACTCACCCAACGAAAATTCTCAGACAAGGTGGGAATGTCAGTGCCAGCAAGAATTTGGGAATGGGCCATGTCATATTCAGAATCTAAACTGGCCAGAAAACACACTTATAATCTGCATCTGTTGCTCTTGAAACTTACTGAGCGAATTGGTGAAGGGAAGAACCCTATCAAACTTGTTGGCAAGCACTTTAAATCTCATAAACTGCTTCGAAAGGGGACGACCAGCCTGATGAGAGTGAAAAAATCTTCGTATTACATCATAGAAGTGCGATAAATCATTTGTGGATGAATAAATATCCTCGAGAGCCCCCCAAATTTTTTTCACCGTATCAGCGCTTGCAATGAAGACCTTGACACTGCGGTCTATTGAATTTATGATCTGACTAAAGAGACTAGCATCATCTCGCAGCCACATTCGGTAGGTAGGTGAACTAACATTTGGAGCATCATCAAATAAGTGGGAATCCAATTTCATTCCTTGCAGGGACTTTAACACATTCTTCTGCCACAAAGGATAAGCAGAAGCTTCATCAAGCTTTTCATCAACAAGCCGAGTAGAAGAAGAGAACATCTCAGTTCTCGTTGATCGCCCGGTATCTGTCAGAGACTCATCAGTCTCAGAAGTTCGGGTAGCAGACCCATCTCCCCCCGATGACGTCCTTGTTCAAATAACAGGTATTCAAGGAAAAACCACGGCTCACAACCCATAAACACACGACTCTCACTCCATCAACAGGAACTGGACAACACAAAACCTTTTGTTGGATTGAAGACAATCCATTTCATAGATGGTTGAAGGGACACAGTGAGGGAGATGGAGAGAAGTTTCGGTGAGAGTTTGTGAGGTTTTGGTGGGAGAGAGAGAGGGTCGGGAGTGAGAGAAGGGGATAGGGTAGGCGAGGAAGAGAAAGAGGACCGGCGAGGGTTTGGTTGACCTGTCGACGCCGAAGGGGGCTGTCGACGAGGGTTTGGTGGTGCGGTGAGGTGGTCAGCGAGGGTTCTGGGTGGTTATCGGCGACTGGCGGCTAGGGTTTTAGTGGTCTGGTGACTGGTGGCGACTGTTTTGGTGGTCCGGTGACTGGCGGTGACTGGTTGGGTGGTCCGGGTAGGGTTTAGGTTGTTGCTAGGGTTACTTGACGTCCGGTGGCTCTGATATCTTGTTAGCAAACATAATTAGGTTGAATGAAGACGTTAACCCTAATCAGGTACGCAACAATTTATTTATATAATAACAAGATCACATGGCAAGATACAGTGCGACCAACCATATCAGATAATAACAATAATAATAAAACTATAATGCTAACATACAATGGCTTAAACACATACCTTAGCCAACAAACAAAAATTAAAAAACCTCTCATAACCCAAGAGGCTAGGAAGGGTAAAAAGAACACAATGGCTCACCCGTCTCAGATAGGTAACAAAACACAAGATCAACAGATATCAACAATAAAAAAAACTCTACTAAACATTACCAAAATTTTTTTTCCTAGTAATCGAGAGATTTTTAATCTTTTTCATCAAGCTTCCTTTTGTTCTTATACCTAGAGGATGAATTCGATTTACATTTACTTTTTAATTTTACTTTATCAACCTTATTGTTAGGGGAACATGTCTTCAAAGTGGATACATTTGGAGTAGTAGTAATATGATCGACTTTTTCAACATTTTGCATCTTCTCACAGTTATCTTTTTCCCTAAGCTCACAAAAAGAAAGAATGTCAAAAACATTTGATGATTTCAGAATATAAGAAGTGGAAGTCTCAACAAACTCCCTAGACCGTTGATCGCCAAGACCCCCTTGAGATGCTTGATTAACATTTATTTTCCCTTGAGAAACTTGATTAGCATTTTCCTTTCATTTCTTCACATCGACCCATTTCTCACTAGAATTCTTGTTGTTATTCTTTTCTTTTCTCTTCCAAACTTGTTTAGAATTTTTCATGTTCTCTTGTGCATTACAACAATTCTTGAGATTGTGGCCAAATATATTACATTTAGTACATCTTAAAGGATTTTTTAAGAAGTTTCAACCTGAATAATACAAAGTTCTCCATATCCTAAATTTATAGTAATGATTTTTGGAATCTCCTTGTTAGCTTGTACCTCAATGCAAACTCGGGCAAAAGTTAGCATACTCCTAGAGTGTGTTGGTTCATCGACATACAAAGTACCAATAATACTTGCCAAATTTTCCATCCCCTCTTCTGTCCACAATTCAAGCGGCACATTATATAAATTTACCCACAATGGCACACTTGAAAACCCACTTTTGGTTAGCGACATTCTCAGTCCCCATTTTTTCAGTACAACCTATCTCCCTCCACAATGGTATGAACCATTCTCAAGAATCTCATCAAGGACCTATTCATTGTTAAACTTGAAGATAAATTATCCATTTTCAATTGATATAACTGTGAAGCGAAGTCCCGCATCGGCTGAATACAAAAGAGATGTGCAGTATATAAGCATGAATGCACCCTCACCTCAACAGCTAGCTTTTGGGGTTGAGTTCTACCTTAGATCTTATAACATGGTATCAGAACTAGAGTATCAGGGATGGGTATAGTACGTGTTCCTAGCCTGTACGCGGTTAGTGTTGTCAATTGAGCACGCTACACGTGATGGATGTTGTAAAGTAAAATCCCACATCGGCTAAATAGAAAAGTGATGTGCAGTATATAAGTATAAGAGCACTCTCAACTCAACAGCTAACTTGTGAGTTGAGTTCTACCAAAAATTGTATAATAATAACATCTTCACTAGTATATTTCCATGTTCTTTTTTGCCCTGACTTTAACATAATGGAATGACACCTTTTCTAAAAAAAAATAACCAACTAAAGTATTGTCCCAATGAAGAAGACTAAGTTTGGAAATATTTAAAGGAATTGCATACATGCCCTCCACCATTGTGTCTGTATCATACTGTTGTTTCTATGTCTTGATTTAACTATTGATCTTTTTTCACAAACAATAGATGTCCAAGAGGATGGTATAGTCTCCTTACCCATATTTGCTGTTAGGTTCTTTTGGGGAAATGATTGACGAAGTACAATTCACACTTTGAGCTTTCTTCACACCCATATTATGAAAAGTTTTCCCTCCATTCTTCTCAATGCCACTATTTATTATTTATCAACATTTCACTAGCATCAAGACCAAGGAAGTGAATGTGTCTCTTTTAGTCTGGGAAAGAAAGTTTAGAAAAGGGAACAAAAAGCTTCTCTTTCACCGATGAATTGCCTACCATAAGCCCATCCTTAAAAACTTTATTATTAGTACCCAAAGCTGGCCATTCCTCAACATTCATCAAAGCTCTAATTGGAGTATTCCAAGTATAAGGTTTATGTGCGACTATATCTAACTGTGAGGAGCTAGAGACACCGCATGAACAATTACGCACGCAAGCACAATTATCAGCATCAATCCCATCCGACTTGCTTAGGCACTCCGGTGCCATACCTTTGTCAAAATAACAAATAGAATTTGGTTTAAGCCACGAAACAACAAAATTCCCATTTGATAGGGATTTTGGGGGCCCTAAAAAACGGGTAGAGCGATGAATAGTTATATCTCCTGTGTCATCATCCGCTTGCATATGAAAATCTCTTAAAGATATTTTCTTGGATGTACTTTTTGAGTTTTTAGAGGATTCTTCCCCATCTAGAATCTCTCTGTAGTACAAAACAGTTGAAGATGAAAAGCATACAAAATGGAAATTAAGCATACCAGAAAACCCCAAAATGTCTACAGCTGATTTCGGCTTGGGACCCTCACCTTCAGGGATAGCAGTCAGAGCCAAAAGATGAAGTTGGTGGTATGTGTATTCATCAATGGCTCCTGGACCCAGGGTCAACCTAGCAGAAGAAAGAAGAAACTTCTGGATAAGTTCAGAACTAGCTAATTGCTATACAGTCATGAAATGTGGTGGCAACACTTGAGTTGTGAGATTCCAATAAGAACGAATAGACCAGTGATGTTCAATGGTACTATATCCACGCTTGTAATGAACATTTTATTTGTACATATCTAAAATTGGAATACAATTTGCAGATCAGCTCACTGGATCACTTGCTATTTGTTTTTTGAGAAGAATTTCTCCCAAGAGGGCTGGTTCTCTTGCCTATCACAAGCACAGTGTTAAAGAGCAAAAATCAGAGGTTTAATCAGAACACGAGCCATGGACTATAGATGAAGAAGATGAAGGGGAATGTTTCTTGCCTATTGTGTGGGTGGGTTGATGTGGCTGTTGCCGAAATAGTGACTGGAAAAGAAAAACAGTGGAAGATTGTCTGTTTCAAGAGATGTATAGTTGGCAATTGAAGCTATTAAGGTGATATATCAAATAGGATTAAAGGAACTTCAAATTGGTTTGTACAGAGACTGCACCTGATCATAGTTAAAGGGTTGATTGGGAATGGTTGTGAGCGAAGCTACAAGAATTAATTAGAAAACCTTAATCTACAAATGATCAAAACGTAAACCGGTGGATGGGGTGGAGGTGCATTGTATCTGAAGAGCAGTGTCTCGAAACTTGGAGGGAAACTTTCATGGGAAATTATTTCAGGTTTAGCTTTCCATGCTACAAAGTCAGAGATGCATGCTATACACCATATCTTGTCATAAAAGAATTAATTGCAGCCAAGCGGATAAAATCATTGGTTTGAGTGCTTGTCAGTTCAAAACTGTTCCTCCAACGTGGAAGAACTAGAACGATCCACCCTTGGCTCTTGCTGGATGTTTGACTCGGCATGAATTGGAGCCAACTGGCTGTATTTGTGCTTTTCTACATTGTTTCCTGGATGGTTGTTCAACTACCAAAGTTGGCTATTATACGCATCCTGGATTATGTGAGAAACATTGCACTCGCAATCAGCTAATATTTATATATACTCTTTTTAGTTTCTGGTTCTGATGACTCCATATATATTATAAGGAACCAGAATTAGAGTACACTGTTGTAAATAGAAGTAACCTATTCAATTCATTCAATCTCAGAATTTGATCGACAAGGCCAGGACGACGCTAGTCGGGAATAGATCATTACTGAAGAAGTTGCAAGCCTCCACTGGTGTTCCTGTCACCATGGATTCTGATGATCCTGCATTCACTAACTTCAACCAGGTGATATTTTTTATTGTTCATTATATGACACCAGACTTCAATGACATGAATATTAAGTGGACCCTCCTTCCAAGACATCCTTAAAAACCTCTGCTACCCAAAGAAAAACATTATAAGAGTAACCGAGAATAAAACAGAGCACATGGCAATACAGAATAGTTTGTGTTCCATTCATTGGTCCATCTCTATAGGTTTTTGTTTTGTTTTGTTTCTCCTATTTGAACTCCCTGCGCTGAACCTTTTTCTTTTGATGTACGCATCTATCATTTTATGGTATTTTTTCATCATTGGTGTTAAAGCTGGCTATTGTGTCTTTTATTCTTAAACGGTAACATAGTATTGAATGTTTAGTGAGTTAATTTAATATTGATATTCAGTGTATGCTGTTCAGTTGTTTTCCAAAACGATAAAAAAAATCTTCTACCTTCTTAACCTTTGTGATATCCCAATAATGCATCCCTCACTATATTTGCTGTAATGGTATGGAAGGTTGTGTATTTTCCAAGTGGTGTCTACAGAATTTGCACCATTTGCCAGCAAGCAACCAAAATTAACAAAAACGAGGCTTTTCACATGAGTGAATAACACCAAAGAGTTGAGTCTTTGGTGCTTTGTCATAAGGCTCGCTACATTGCTCATCGTTATTGTTGGCTGGGTATACATTGTATTGAAGAAAATTAGAATGCAGTTTTTATTTTTGACGTGTGATATGCAGATCATAGATGAGTGGACTGCTCAAGTCAGATCAAGAACGGGTAAGGAAGGCATTCAGGACACTTTTTTTTTCCGTAGAATTTTATAATATACTATTCTTGGTGAGAAGTTTGACAGTGCAAGGTGGCTTAAAACATTGTTCCTTATTTCTATGAAGAGAATTTGAATACACTAAGGGATATAGTATGAAGTGTAATGCTAACAAGATTGGAAAAATAGACGACCTTAGGTTTTCCACAATTCATGGGTAAAGGACCATTCAACTGTGTTGTATAAGTGTCTAGGAAATTGTCCCAGCATCAACAAGAGATACACCTTTAATGAATTGTCTAAAAACATAAAACGGTCGTTTGCGCTGTTTTTTTTTTCTTTTTTCTTTTTTTCTCTTTTTCTCTTTTTTACTTTGCTAGAAAAAAAGTGAACTTGTCTTCTGATAAAATGTCTAGAAAGTTGCTTGTGCTTTTATTGTCAATGCCTATGTTACATAGACTATTCTTAATGTATAAAGCACTCATGTCAGGTACTCGACACTTGGATAAGGGTATGGAATATATTTTAGACATTTTTATTTTTTAGTTGAACATTCAGTTAGAAGCATATTTAATAATTTGAGTTTACCATGAAACTACACATAAACTCTCATATTATAGATAAGATATTACTATGGAACTTTTGTAAACACTATTTACTCTAGAAAACAAAAGAAACATATTAAGAATGTGAATACGAGAATTAGATAAACTTAACACTTAGAGACATTCCCGCACGCAACACTCGTAATGAGTCTATGTAACATAGGTCAACGATGGAGTACAATTCTATTTAAAAGTTGATGTTGTTCTGTTACAGCCATTACACTGTAAATGGGGCAACATGGGTTGCATCCAGGGGATATGGTTCTTTATGCAAGGATCTTTCCACTGAAAATGGTTCTTATTGGGTTCTGATGGTATTAGTTAATAGTTATTAAAAGGAGGGGAGTGAAATTACTTAATGCCTAATGCCCGATCTTTATTGAACCAAATATGAGATAGTCCCAGTAAAACTTTTATGCCTATTGTAACTTTTTGAGGAAATGCATCAATTATGTAGGGGATGAGAGGCACGGGTCAAACTCTGAGGATATCAACCAGCTCCTCTTCTCGGCAATTGTTCAAGGCAATTGAAGAAGGTCATGACAATCTTTGCATCGTGAAACACACTTTGAATTATATTTTCATTCGAACATCAACTACGTTTGTCTTCACTACTTTTTGTTAGCTCCTGGTGAGATATTGCATATGCCATCTCTTTCGAATCCACTCTCCCAACCCTGTGATATACTTTAATAGGCATTCCTCCCTATCAAAATTCAGGGATTGAGCAGTGGGAAGGAGAAACTAATTGAACTTACTACAGAATTTGCATTACTGGTAGGCCATGTAGTATGATTTTTATTATTATGGATTTTGCACTTCCATTGGCACATAGACAGCCATAATTGCACTTTTTAGAATTGATTGCTTACATATGCAGTAGGATGGTGACATGAGGACTAGAGCCCCTGTTAATATGAGTGGTGTCTTAGATCAGCAAAAAAGAGTAGTTGGTGCACTAAGCTCCCGCGTATGCGGGGTATAGGGAGGGGGGCAGACCACGATGGGTCTACAGTACGCAGCTTTACCTTGCATTCGCAAACGCTTGTTGTCACGCCTCAAACCCGTAACTTTCATGTCACATAGCCACAATTCTATGTCTTAGATCGGCAATTAGTAAAATTTTTGCCCATACACAATGGCAATAACTGAATGTTATAATTTGCTCTGTTAATAGTGGTGATTTTCTCAATCCATTGAGTGAAAAGACATGAGAATTAAGGCTTCGCATTTTGGCAGCTACAAGTGGAATTTACCCTGGCAGCAAATGAAAAAAAAAAAAAGAGTTTGACATTCCATCCTATATCAGCTAGGTAGGAAGGATTATTGGGTTATACAAGCGTGGCAATGGGCTTTAGTGGGTGTTTGTTGTCCTGAAATTTATGATAAAAGTTGATTATCAAAAACCGAAAGCAATATAGTGCTAAAATGGAGCGTCTAATTAAAAAAAAACAAGGGTGAAACAATGTGTCATCCTGTTTCACATTGACTAGATAGGAAAAGTTACTGATTTATGTAAGGGAGTTCACATTTTTCCTTAGTAATGATATGCTTAAAGTTGTGAAGCTCTAATCAAAAAATTGGAATTTGCGGTGAGAATGTTACAATGGATATCATTATCTATATAAAAAGTATATGAACAATTCACATTTGTTTTACAAAATAGACAGTTTTACTTTAGAAGTAATTATTTTAGTTTAAACAATTTGTTTTTTTGTAAAATAAAATATGATTTGTTTATACATCTAATACTATCCGGTTAAACTGAATTCTGCATAGATAATCTTCTTTTCAACGCTACGAGATGAGCTATTCGATTATGATCTACATCGTACCCACAAAATAGTCTTGACTCTTGAGGGATAGTGTCTTGAGGAGAGAGTATGTGTATAGAGAAAAATTAATGGTACTATGATATAACATTATCACAATAAATTTGTGTCAAGAATTGAAAAGATGAAAAATAAAAAGGAAAAAATGATTGATAAGTTTAATATTTTTTATATTTTAATATTATTATATTTAGAAAAATAAATATTATATATATTTTTAAAATGAAAAAATATATTCGTAGTTGACAAGTATTATATATTTTTTGTATTAATGGGTTTTAAAGTTCAACGCTTTTATTTATTAATCCTTTTTAGATAATTTTTACTTTATTTTAAAGTTCAACTCTTTTATTATTTTTTTGTATTACTGTTGGTATATACATGTGTGTATATATCTATGGTGGGTTGAGCTCTTCTTAACACATTTCTTTCAAAACCTTAGAAAACTTTATTTTATGGACACAAGTGTGTTTGGAATAATAATCTGAACCATTTATTGAGAAGATTACAAATGTTAAGATTTGGTCTAATCAAACATCGATAATAAAATCACGTTTTAGTATAAACTGAATGGTTCAAGCTTAAACTGTTCAATTTATAAAATAAAATATAATTTGTTCATGTTTTAATCTTTGTTCGATTAAATTACGTATTAATATAGATAATACGGAAAAAAAAAATTGGAATGTTTTAATCTAGTCCTCCTCTCCTAGCCTGAACCAAAAATAAGGAAAAAAAAAACAAAAAAAAGGAAGAAAAGAATAATCTCTTTTAAGCATCAAATATATTGGAATGTTTTTTCTTTTTGTGTAAATGCCTCCCCCTCAACAGGTATTAAGTGCGGTAACTCTAATTTTTTAGTTTTTTTTTTAAACTAAAAATACAAAAAAATTAACATAATTTATTTAATAAAAAAGCTAAAAAGTCAATCAAAATACTAATTTTTAAAATATTATATTTAAATTCTAATCACTTTTAAAATATAATAATATCTCTTATTCATAATTTATTTATTATCACTACCAATTACATATAATTATTAATATTAAATATATCAAAAGTAAAAAATTATCCAATTTAAACAAAAAAACAAAAAAAATTAACTTTTTACCAAAACAATCAATTTAAAAAAAATACTAACTAAAAAATTAAATTACCAAATAACTTACTTTAAACTAAATTTAATTTTTTGGCTAAATAAACAAAAACTAAAAAAATAAACTAACTTTTAAATTAATTGCAAATCCGCCCTAAAACTCCTGTTCGTGGGCCTAGATTCAGGTCACAACAACGATTTTTGCAAATAATAGATCATTTAGTTAAAAATTCAACTTAATCATAACATCAAAAAAATTCATATTTTATTTTACACAATACCCGTGTTTGATTTGAATTGTACAATGTAAATTTAAATGGTTCATTAATAAAATACAATTTGCTCATCTATCTACCAATATTCGATCAAACTAATTTTTTTACATGAATAAGCCAACCTTGAATCCACAAAATAGAATCTTGATAGGTCTTGAGGTGAACTCATCCCAATTCGAGGTAGGCCCTCACTGGATTAGAACCACGGCTGCCCAGTATCACAATTGTTAACTTCACTGCCGAAGATAAGAGCCTTCACCTCCCACCGTAGGATTGGTATCAATCCTTATGGCTTCAACAAAATTCAACAAGATGTTAAAATGTTTTCCAAGCAACTGAAATTACTTTGGGCTTCTCAGCCAAAAATCCATAAGCACAACTTTATCCGACAAAAAATTTAATGCGCAAGATTTAACCTATTAAAAAAATATAATTTTTTTAAAAAATACTCAATAAACAAATAAATTTATCTGTTTAATATACAAATAGACAAATTTATCTGTATATACAAATAGACAAATTTATCTGTTTAATATACAAACAGATAAATTGATATTATCTATTTGTACATCAAACAAATAATACTAATAGATAAATTTATTTATTTACATATCAAACAAATAAATTTATTTATATATATAAATATATAAACAAACAAGTGCCGAGAAAAGAACAATAAGATATTTTTGTCCCAAAAAAATTGCACGGGACAAACAAAGAACCTATCGCTAAAATAATTTTGTGAGAATAAGCTTTGCGTGTTAAAAAAGATTTTGCTGTATAGAAAACAATACATAGCCTACAAATTAGATTTCTCACCAATTTTTAGAATTATATTTTACTTTAGAAAGGTGAAAATAGCACAGCAACAGGTCATCCATTCGTGAATATAGAAGCCCGATCGACCGTAAAAGGGGAATACAGATGAGATCAGGAAGGGATTCAAAAATGGTAAAATCAAAATTTAACAGTTAAAAAATCCAAAAGTAATAGCACTACTTGATGGAAATGGGAGGCTCTTCCAACCACTTTGCACGAAAGCCTGTTCCCTTACAATCATCGCAGGATTTTGATCCCTGGGAGAAACATCACCAGAGTTGAGTATTGGGACATGCAATAATATTTACTCAACTGACAAACACACGAAAAAGAAGCAAAAAGTTCGCAGTCTGACTTTTGATTTTTAAGTGGGGAAATTTTAACCGGCCCAACTTGCCATCCATTACGAGGCCTGATGAATAAACTCCGGATACAAAGCCTTATTATGAAAAAACTCCAGACACACAGGCCCCTAGAGACCATGCGTATTGGGTTAACAATGAATGTTTTTACGCCATGTGAGAGTCGAACATTAGACCTCTGAGAAATATCTCATAGTAAAGCTCACGTGTTCAACTCCTTCACAACTAGGTCGCTCGTGCGAGTTTGGGGTGGGGGGAGAAGCTCTCCAACTTTTAACTTACCTTTCCAGCACAAATAACACAGGTGGTGTTTCTGGATGGGACTTGGCAAAGCATGTTGTCACCGAGAATAAAGAAACCTGTTCCACCACACCACTTGCACTCCACATGCCCATTTGAGTCGCAAGAAGAGCAAGCAATGGGCCTTGGTTGCTGCATTGAAGACACAGGAGATATGAGGAGAGAAGAAAAATAAAAGACAATAGGTCACCATACATGATGTAAGATAATAGCTACAAAATCCTAAAAGAATTCCCTATGCCGTAAAGGGCGAAGAAAAGTGGCATTTCTATCCATAGGGGACTCAATTCAGGATTGGATTGGCTTTCGGACCGTCAACATAGAACACTACAGGTGTGAAACCGATCTTGGCCAGGGTTTTCCAATTTATAATTGAAGTGGAAAGAAAAAACTTAATGAAGCATCATGATAAATATTTTTGCATCAGCAACATAGTCCTATTTTCCTTTTTCTTATTCTAATTCATTGTCATCCATCAAAGACAACTCTACTAATTCAAGTATCATGCTATCATCTCATTCACCTCGCCCATATTTCTGGTCTTCTCCTAGTCTACATACTCTACAAATTCATACTTTTATATCTGTAAAGCATGGTTTATTCTTCCTATTTCATGCTATCCAATTTCTCAGCTAAGTTTCTCTAATCGTGTGGTCAACTGGTGCTGGATCTTGTCTCCTTGTTTTGATAGTTACTGGGAAGTAAAAAACCAAAACATATCACATATCTTCACAATGGAGTTGCTTTACTTACACGAAAGTGTATGTATGATAACCTGCAACTGATATGTTAGACAGTAGTTGACAGGAATTTGAGACCATCTAGGTCTCACACACATTTGTACAGTAACCTTCCGAACTCAAAAGCAAGAAGTTCACCCGCTGAACCCAAAAGCAAGTTGTTCACCCCGCCGCAGAAGTTCTTCCTTCATTATTCAACATGGCCCAACGTCTCCAAAGTCTCCAAAGGTTTGTTCATACTCATCCAGAGAAGAACAGTCATATGCAAACAACCCACCTTGATTTTTATTTATTTTTTTTGGGGG
>JAOTRH010065180.1:0-18309 GCA_034768845.1 Heliamphora exappendiculata | reverse complement strand
TAGGAAATGAATGCGCCATCCCTATCCCTTCTCAATGGACCTTCCTTCGATTTGAATGGAAGTTGATGAACTACCAAAAACAAAATTATGTAAGCATCAAAATCTGTAGCATCAGCATCAAAGTTCCTACATTTGTTTTAAAATAAAATTCATCAACATCAAAATTCAACATCAGGATCTATATTAGAATCAAAATGACTCTGTAGCTCATCTTCTTCAGAATCTGCAGCATCACTGCAAATTGATTCATTTTCATTGTCGGCTATGAAACCATCATAATTAATAAGATTGACATGTGCTTGTCTACCTCCTTGCAAAACTACATCACTTGGAATGATCTCATAGGCAATGTCATTTCTAGTAAATGGGATTGTTTCAGTGTCTTCAATGACAATTGGAACAACAGTGGTCGTTTTATCTTGCTGGAACACATCATTAGGCATCTGTAATTCAACATCATTAGATATTGCACCAACCACCTCAGGTATGTCCCATATTCCTCGATATTGGAGTCGTTCTACAACTTTCCAATTTTTACCTAATTTAGTATCATTAACATAGCACACTTGTTTCACTTGACCAGGTAGGACAAATGGGTCATTTTCATACCACCGGCTTGTAATATCAATGCTTGTGTAATGGGTATCAGTGCACAATGTTCTATGACTACTAGTGTTAAACCATTGAAACAAAAAAGCTTGATTCCCAAGCATATAATTCATCTCCCACACTCTACACAAGTGTCCATAGAAGTCAATTGTTTGTCCCTCATGGTCCCCTTCCACAGCTACACCGCTATTTTGACTTTTTCTATGGTTATCACGATCTTTGGCATGAAATCGAACACCATTAGAAATACAACCCAAATGGATATTAACTATGGCACTAGGACCATTAGCTAATGACCATATTGATCAGTTGCTTTTGTTGACCCTTCAGCCCGTAGTTCATTCATTTACATAAACAACATATGACATAACATATAATGTTAATTTTCAAAATAAAAATAATGTAATGATTATTTTGTGTCAGAAATAGTTTTACACTTACTCGTTTTTTGAACCACTTTGGAAATTTCTCTTGTTGTGTTTTTGTGATGTTACGAACACTTTGATTCTCTAAAAGATGTATATGTTCTCTCTTTTTTTTAAATATGACTATTAGACACTGATAACAAATCCATACATTTACATATGACTAAATGTTAACGTACTCTAAATATTGTTCCAGTTCGAAACTGTTATGTAGGACAAACCAATGGGCTAACTCTCTTTCTTTCTGCGATACATCTAGAGCCCTTATAATTAGGCCAAATGGATGCATTTTCTGTGTGAAGACCGCCAACCCAGTTTCATTCACACCATTGTCGACATTTCGGTATGCTCGGTTAAATATGATTTCGATCCCACAAAGATATATGGAGCAAAAAGTAAGACACTCTTTGGCAATGTAACCTTCGGCAATCAAACCTTCTGGATAAGCTTGATTGGCAACGTATCCTTTTAGAGTACCAAGTAGTCTATGAAATAAATAATATACAAAATTAAATATACATTAAGAATCCATCATCTTACAAACTTGAAATTAAGATAGTACTTGTTACCTTTCGATTGGGTACATCCATCGAAACTACACGAGTCCTCCAAGAATCGCCTCGCGGGATAAGTGAATAGCTAAATGAACCATCACATCAAAGAATGCTGGAGGAAAAATCTTTTCCATCTTGCACAATATAAGTACTATGCAATCTTGCAATAATTCTAAATTCGTCACCTCAAAGTCTTGGAGCATAATTCTTGAAAGAAATTACCTAACTCGAATAATGTGGTACATAGATTTTTGTTGACATACCCAATCATCCCAATCGAAAGAACTCATTGAAGTAGGACATGGCAATCATGACTTTTCAGGCCCGATAACTTACCACTCTTTGTGCTCACGCATCTCGAGATGGTTGCTGCATATTGATCCGGATATCGTATTAATTGTAAGAACTCTGAGAACTCACAAAAATCATGTCACTCATTTGGTGACAAGGTGTAAATGCTGGAGGCTTTTCATTGGACCCATATGGACGCCTTCGTAAGTGTAACTCTTTTCTTATTTTCATATCCTCCAAATCCATGCGTGCTTTTTTAGTGTCTTTATTCTTTCCATCTATACTCAATAGTGTTCTCAACAAATTGTCACATATATTCTTCTCTATATGGATGACATCGAGATTATGTCGGAGCTTGAGTGTCTTCCAATATGGCAGTTAAAAAAAAATACTTTTCTTTACCTAATTCAACACTTGATGTTCCCTTTTTCTTTTCTTGTTGGTTGGATGCTTTTCATAAGGTGAGAATGTTCTCTGATTCAGTTGCAGCAAAATTTCTTCACTCGATTTCCCTGAAGGCCTCGATCGGTATTCAATATTACCATTAAAGAGCTGACTCCTTCGCCATGAATGGTCCTTAAGTAAGAATCGACGAGCACTTGTGTATCCAATCTTACTTCTCAACCTTTGAGATGAAGCAATATCCTCGTTACAAGCAGGGTAAGTTAAATAACCTTTTGTACTCCACCTAGATAAATTACCATATGCAGGAAAATCATTAATAGCCCACATAACAGCCGCATGCATTCTAAAACTTTTCACGTTTGAAGCATCATAAGTAAGGACACCATTGTCCCACAACTCTTTCAACTCGTCAAGTAATGGCATCATAAAAACATCAATATCTCTCCTCGGTGCTTGGGGTCTAGGAATAAGTAAGGACATCATGCAATATGGCTCTTTCATACACTTCCAAGGTGGAAGGTTATACGACATAACTATCACGGGCCACATACTATAAGAGTTGCTCATATTTCCAAAAGGATTGAAACCATCAGTCCCCAGTCCTAATCTCACATTTCGGCCTTCACTGGAAAACTGAGGATATTATCGATCAAAATCCTTCCACGCTTCACCGTCGGTTGGATGCTTCAATACCCCACCATCAACATGCCTTTCATTGTGCCATCTCATATCTGCAACCGTTTTTCTCGACATATACAATCTCTGCAACCTTGGTGTAATCGGAAAGTATCTCAAAATCTTATGTAGAATTCCATCCAAAAAAGTGCACAATCATACTTACATGCATTAATGACAACGTATCCTAAGCCCAAGTCATGTAAAAATTTCTTAGCATCATAAAGATTTGACAGAATCTTTTGATCACTATGTGGTAGAAGGTCCTACAACATCTCCAACAACATATCGAAATACTTATTGCTCCATTTGTTCAATACCTTAATATGAAGCAATTTAATGACAAACGACAATAAATTATACTTTTGACATCCAGGATACAACTCACGTTGAGCATCATTCAACAATTTATCAAAATTATGTACTCTCTCCCTCTCGACGTTGCCAAGTACGTTGTTCTCGTCATCATTCATGACGTTTGTTGCCATGTAGTAGTCTTTCAACATATCATCCAATTTATTATATTTCTCATTCTTTTCCTCTAACATTTCATCCTCAGCAGTTTCATCACCACTAGGCTGCTCGTAAACTGAGACATGAGATTTCTGAATGGGTACCTTCTCCCCGTGGTGCACCTAAGTTTTGTAAGTAGGTGATATCCCACTCCGAACTAAATGAAATTCTACTATTTTACTAGAATGACGTTCACAATTGAGACAGTCCATACACGGGTAACGAATCTTATCATATGAGCTTGCATATGCCATGGCAAATTGCAAAAAAGACTTTACCCAGTCTGGTACGTCATACTCATCCTATTTCTTATTCTCATCCAACTCTTGTCCATATTTTATGATTTACAAATGAATCACAAATGACATCAATTAAATAACAATCACGTGTATCATATAACAACAAGAGGAATTAAGAATTAAAAATTAGATTTCTCTATCATTAAAAATTAAGAATTTGAAGTTTGAACATCTTATTTCTATAACTTGACAAGGATTTTAGATTATTTAATGTCTTAATTTTGTCTTTACTGGGGAAAAAAATCCAAGAAACATGAGCAATTATGTGATCATAAGGCTAATGTTTAGAGTTCATCCGCATCTAATAGGCAGGATAAATCATAAAAACCCAAGAAACGTGCTAGGATATAAATCATAGGATTCACAATTTTTGTTATTAAGGGTCTGGGTTTGGAATTGAATTGGAATTAATAACACATGGAATTAATAACACAGAATTGTAATTAGCCTGTTGTATTGCGAGCTTAGTTAATAAATTTGAAATTTTCCTACAAGTCCCATTTATTAAAAGATGTTTATTATCTTTATCTCTTTTTAATATGTTCTGTGTCATTAATAGTAAAATATATTGTTTGATAGGTAATTAATATATTATCATTATATATTGGTGTAAAACACCAACCAAATTTTAGGAATAATTACAAAAGTTAAATAAAACATATAGGAAAAAATAAAAATAGGAATATAGAGAAGAATAAACGGTAAATTTTCAAGCTAAAAGAGAAGTTTAAATGTGTAAATTATTTAGTTTCAAGATGTGAAGACCCGATACCTTAGTGTTATTATCAATAATTTTAATATAACAAAATTTTATGAAATAATATTTTAATAAAAAAATAATATTATAGGTGATTGGTACGTTATGACACCTAAACAATAATTTGTAACTAATTATAGGATGCTAGAAAATTTGACACATACAATATTAATTAACTCAAAATTTACTTGGGAAAATAAATAAATAGTTTAGTTCTAAATACATTTACTATAAAAATAAAAGGTAACCCATTGGGAAATTCTGGATAAATCAAAAAAAAAAATAATAATAAGAGAGTGAGAGAACCCGAAACAGGGAGAACCCCATGGGTCTCTCCCTCTGCCTCTACTTCCTTCGAGAATCCTCTATTCTCCTTTATTTCTCTGATTTCTTTTAGGCTCCAGGGTTAAGAGCTCAGTCTCACCACTCTCCACACTGCCGACTACCACCCCGTCAGCATCCTCTTCATCTCTTCTTTCTTCTTTTATTGCTTCTCCTTCCATGGAGGATTTAATTAGGGTGTTCTGTAAAACCCTAGCTTTGTTGAACGCGGTCTTCTCCCTTTTGATTCTGCTTCTTCGTCGTTCTTGCAATGCGTGAGCCGCCTAGTGTCTTCAACCAGCTATGACCTAAATTTGCTCAAATCGATTTCGTTCGGGACCGTAGTATTCAAAGAATGGCTACTGGGTTACTGCAATAAGGTTAAAGCTCCGTCCATTAGAGGAGCATTTCGAAGCTTCATGAAGTCTCGACCCAAACTGACTGAACCTGGGACTTGCAATCTTGGGTGAAGTTCCGAAATGCTTGGCTCCGACAGGTAGGATCTAGATTAATTTAGATGTTTCACATCGAATTGTGTTGATTTTAGAGAAATCCAATAAAATTCTTTTGAGAAACCTTGATTTTAAATCAGTTAAAATGTGAACAATTTATTTGAAACTTGAATATGCCGTCTATCTAAATTTTAATTAAAATGTGAATAGTTTTTCTATATTTTGATCTTGCTGGTTTATCAAAGTTTGGAGACTCACCATTGATGGAATTGATGATTGAACGTTAGAAAAGCCACTTTCTTATAAACTTGAATTGTGAATCATAGTTCTAATTTATGATATATGCCAATGAGTCTAAACTACATGAATAATGTAAAATGATATATGATTGAACTGTATAAGTGTTATTTGGCCCATGTGATGTGTTAGTTTAAAATTGGTAAATTAAAATAGATAGTGAAAATTGGACAATCATGAAAATTGTATAAACATAGAAAGAAATGTGTTTGAAGATTTAATTGAGACTATGGTATTGAGTTAAATTGTTTGTTAAATTGGAAACTTTGGAAATTCTTAAAATTCACTGCTTACTCATGATTCACTTATCAAGTTGTAAAGTAAATTGGTTTTGGGTTTATGAGAAATGCTGAAATTATATTAAAAGGTGAGGAAATAAAATTTGAAATTAGATATATGACTATCAAAGGTGATCTTATGGGTTTTGGTTTAAATCTTCTTGAGTTATGATTGGAGACTTAAGTTTTATGGTTTAATTGGGAAAATTAATTAACTTAAGCATGTGGTATTTGAGTTCATTGGGATATATAATTGACAAATGAAACTAATTTTAATATATAAAATAGTTAAGTAAAATGGAGAAATAAAGTTTACAATTTAGTTAATTGTTGTGTAATTAATGTTGAATGTAAGATACATGGATATTAATTTGGAACCTTTGTGAATAAATTGAGCATTGTAACTTGTTGGTTGGAGAATACCAATATAATAAAACTTGGGTTTGAAGAAGAGTTGAACTGGTGGTTGGGTATAGAATTTTCACTTATGCGGATGAACCTATTTGGAATGATTTACAAGAAAATTGAATAAAATAGGAAAATTTAATTTAAATCTTGATAGTAAACCATAAAGTTTGGGAGGAGGGTAGTGATTTGAGAAACTTAAAACATAGGAACTCAAAAAGGATATGATTGTGTTATGATGGTTTCATCAAAAATTAAATTAAAGATTTAATTTGAATCATTTTCTTTATACCTCAACACTCCACATAGTTTGAAATTAACGAGTTAAAGTCTTGGGGTTTGGTATGTAAGCGGAGTACTCTTATCAATATTAACAAATGTGGCCATAACAAACTAGATAGGATGAATATCTAAACTAATTCATGATTTACTCAATTTGATTTCGTGAGATCTTGACTCGTTTTTTTTTTCGGCGTTTTTCGACGCGCGTTTAGCGTTTTCGCTTTAACATATTTAAATGCTTTTTGATGCATGATCAGGGTTAGATATGCATGTGGGGCAGGTTTCCAGAGCCGTGGGATGTTATGGTGTGAATTTTGAAAAAATTTAAAAAAATATATTTTGGAGGCCTACAAATATCTGTAGTTAGATATTTTCAAGACTTTTTCAGTAAGTTTTTTTTTTCTCTTTGCCTTCTCTCTAACTTCTCGGGGGCACGGGGCTTAGTTTTCAACGATTCAACAGCGGATCCTTGCTATTGGCTTGGTGGACTACGCGTTTATCCGGATAAAATTTTATTATGGCGAAGTTCGATTTTGCACGTGGTTCGAGGTGTTGAATTTTTAAGTCACTGAGGTAGGATTCTAGACCCTACTGCTGTATAAGAGTGCTACGTGTAATCGTGTGTGTTTTTAACGATTAGATTGCTGTAGATATGATTTTGTTTAAAAGTTGAGTTTTTGGGCTACAAACTATTTTTTGGCGATTTCGGTGGATGGAATCGTGTGTCGAGTGTTTGTTTTGTGGTTTTGGTGTGAGGCTTGGGCGTGTGAATGTCCAAGGATGTTGGATGGGAGTTTGAAAACTTCGATTTGGGATTTTAAGGTTGAAACCGTAGCTTAAAAACGGTTTCTGGGCTGCTGGTTTTGTGGTTTTGGTTGGGTCTTTGGGTTTCCAATTGGTTTTCAATGGTATTCAGTTGATTGATTATTGGGTTAGTTAATTGAAATACTGTTGGATGCCTTTTGGGGTTCGGTTGGTCGGGTTATGGCTTTGGGAGTCGTGTCCTAGTTTCGGGTGTTCGTTTAGGTGTCATCCTCGGGAACGACGAGTATGGGCACGATTGTGTGCGTGCTGGTTATGTGCGGGGCGTGTGGGTCTGTGGTTCGATTTTAAGGTGGGTTTTGGTGAGAACTGTTTATGGGAGGTTCGGGTGTTGGCCTCCAGGTTAGATGTTGATTGTCCCGGTGTGTGGACGGGTCGTTCGGGTGAATGAATGTCGGTTCGTTATGACGGTGGTGTCGTGTTGTATTGCTATACATGGTTATGTGCATTTATAACTGTTTATTTATGTACGAATTATGTAAGTGGATCATATGGTTTTGGTATCGTTACGTGTACCGTAGTTGCATGCTTTAAAACTCAAATATTTTATAGACATGGTTATGTGGAATATGAAGAACGAATGCATGTGATGCATGTTACATGAGTTGCAGGTGTTGTGTGAGTCGCGTGTGTAACATGTGACGTGGTTTGTGTAACGTAGTGATAGTACGTGGCTTTATGCATTTAAAACTTGGTTTTGTATGCATGTTGTGATGCGGTTTTATCTCGTGGTATGCGATTTTATCCCGTGATTTAGGTATGTGCAGGGATGCCTGTTGATACGTAGATTTGTATCTGTTTTGCATCTGTGGGGCGGATATTGGTCCCTCGGTGAAAGTTCGTAAAGATATGCATATGAGGGGCAGATAATGGTCTCACGATTGTAGACACCCCAATTTGACCCCACCCAATCTTAGGTGGATCCGATGATGAAAACAGGTGGAACAAGTGCTTTAGTTTGATCATCGGGAAGTGATCTAAGCTCGAAATTTGAATTTTAACCATAAAAAACCTTCAAAATCAATAACTTGTTGTCCAAGCAATTCCCAAACATGGCGACCGCCAATTCTATTGTAGCGATCGCCAATAGAATCTTGTGGAACATTTTTCAACATAGCTACCGCCAACCCCAATATGGCGGCCGCCAACTCACATTGTGGAGGCCGCTAACTCCAAATGGCCTGATGTGTCTAAAAATGTGTCAACATCTCATTGGTTGAAGAACTCTATAAATACCGTACATGTGCTACGTTTTCAAGGATAAAAAAATTAGAGAAAAGTTTAGTGAGAGAAATTCTGCCGAAACTCCGAGTAATTCCAAGCCTCGACGGTGAAGCTCTACCGAAATACCACAAGTCGAGTCTCCGAAGTCTTACATCCCTAGTTGGGATCACTACCCGAGGATTGGAGGATTGGAGTATTGGAGCACATTTCCCTAATTTGAGGATTCCGTAACAATTCAGGTATTCTGCTTGGATATCCGATCCTTCTAACTCTATCTTCTCTCTTTTGGAGCGATCGGATTAATATTTATTTATTTCTTTCAACTACATTCTTGCATTACTTATTAGTTGCTATGTTATTGTTTAAATTCAAGTTTTAGATTACTTGTTTATTTATTTGCTCATTTATATTAAAGTTTAACTCAAATCATTAAACATATTTCTAGCAATTGCAACTTGTTAATGTTGTAAATTGTTATAATCAAAGCATTTGCATAAAAATGGTTGTAATCATCAATATTACACCCATTTAATTCTAATATTTCATGTTCTAATATTTAATTTTATTTTCTCTTGTTTTAGTTAGTCTAATTTTCTTTCTTAGCATTTACTTTCTCCTTTCTTTCCTTATAATATTAAGTTTAATGTTCATTTATTTTCTTAGTTTTGTTCTAATATTCTAGCATTTATTTTCTTTCTCGTTTTCCTTTCTTTTAGTTTAAAGTCCAATTTTCTTTTAAGCATTAGTTAATGTTCTAACATTAGTATTAATTTAATTTTTCTTTGCTAGCTCTTATTTTTCATTTTTTTTAAACTATAGTGTGACTTTCCTTTCTAGTATCTTTTTTTCATTTCTTATTATTAAGCTTTATTTCTCATATAATATTCTATCTTATTTCAATGTTAGCTTTATTTTCTTTTCATAGCACCTATTATATTTTTATTTTCTCTTATTATGTTAAATTCAAAAACTATAAAAAGACTTTTAAGTTAATTATCATCTTTAAATGGCATTATAATTCTCCTATCGTTATTTTCATTTCTTTTACTTTCTTCTCTTTTTTTTTATTTTTCATTTATTTTCATAAAAATGTAAATAGTTAGATTATCTTTTAATAGTATTTTCTAACATTTTCATTTTGCATCTTTTTCTTTTATAAACTTTTTTTTAATTTTTTTTTCTTTGCAAACTCTCTTTTGTTAAAACACCTTTATTTTTGTTTCATTTGTTAGGAGACTTTCTCTCTCTTGAAATATAGAATTCTTGCGCATCTTTTATTTTTAGTATTTATTATGTTCATATTTTTCTTTCTAAATGAATATTTGTGATATGCATGTTTTAGTTATTTTTTTAAAATGCATATTTAGGATAGTTCAGGTCATTTTGTAGAAAATCATGTTTAGGTAATTTTAGCATATTTAGCCTATTTTTACTCTTTTATTTGAATCATGCTAATTTTGGTTTGTTTTAACACTATTGCATGCAGGAGTGTTCCATGTATCTTTTAGATAAAAATTGCATGCCGTAAGACTTAGGATTTTATTCCCTTATTTGTTTTGATTGGAAGTGCTATGTACATATATTATGTATTTTTTATAGTTGATTTTGGATGTTCTCTCTTTGCATCCATTTTCTTTATTTGTATGCATTTGAGAAATCATATTAAAGAACCAATGATAATTAGTAAAGGCCAACCTTACGGTTGGGCGAATGAGGTGCCTAGCACCTTTCTCGATTCGTACCTTAGCCCCTTAATCCAGAATATCCGGTTAACGTTTTAAAGATCAGTAGCCAATTTTTTTTCTTAGTTGTTTTCAAAAATTAAGTGGCAACTATATTTTCAACAAAAAGGAGTTTTCAAAATTTGGTTTCCAATGTGTTAAAAGATTTTTCTAAATATTCTTTGAATTCCTTATTTTTGTACATTTTTTTTAATATGACCCCTAAATTCCAAAGCCACAGTATTTTCTAGCGACTCCGCTGGGGACTGGTTTATAAAATCAAATAAGAGGGTTAGACTTGAAAACATTATTGGTTCTTAATATGTATCTCTCATCTGTATTTTCGCATGCATGTGCATTGTTTGTCAAACCCCCCTGCCTGGTCAACTCGATGCCCTGAACGTTAATCCGTTTCGGGGATTGCTGGGAAGACTGGTAACCCTTACTGACTGTACGCTATCATAGGTGCAGTAAAAGAGTTCGGGTGTACTGTTTGACCATGTCTTGCATAGAAAGTATATACCCGGCTCTATTCAGAAGGTACCCTTTTTAATTGACCAAAATCGGCCTTTTGCATATAGTGAACTTAGAACTCTCCATTAGGTAACGCTGACCCTAGTAGAATTATGTGTTTTCTTTATTGTATGTTTTGATTGCTATTGTTAGGCTTGCTTGTTCAGCTTAGGATAGTTCTTTCTCCAGATTCGACCTGGGTTTTCTGTTATCCTTTGCTTAAGTTAGCTTTTCCTTCGGGTTCTTGCCCGGGTTTTGTTTCTCACCACTTTGGTTTTTTTTTATCATCATCATGACCGTGTTTCGTCTTAGCTCCTAGGGTGGTTTCTCTTTCTTTCAGGATCTTCCCGGGTCGTTAGTTCCCTCCCCCTTGACATAAGCTCGTTTCTTTCAAATTCTTGTAATACCCTCAAGAATTGTTCCTCTACCGTCATGCTTTTTAGATCAAACCAATCCGATGAGCATAGCTTTGTTTCTTGTCGGAGTGCTGTCCATTTTTTTTAGGCAAACCTCCCCCCTAGATTTTAGTTGATCCCCTTTTCAGCCATCATAGTGGTTTTTGAGTCATCTCGTTATGCTACCCATGTGAGCCCGGCAGGGGCATTGTTATAGCTTCCGTGGTTATCTGCTCATGATCTGCGATTTTGGAAATTCGAGATATCTGCTATTTGCTGATCGAATATTTGCCCAGTAAGTGTCTAATACTGGTCATTTTGCTTTTGGGATCCAGGTTTCTCTGTGGGATTACCATTGGGCCGAGAAAAGTACAATCAATACGTGTCTAGAAAAGATCAGTGACAGGAAAATTTTGTAGGATATCTGAATAGCCGACTGAGTCAGCTGAAATGGCAGAAAACGAGATGAATCTAGCAGCCCTAATGAGGGCGATTACTAATATACAAAGAGCCGTAGAGCAACAGACCCAGGCTCAAGTGCGATGTCAGGCACATATTCGGGCAATTCAGGCCCGTATTCCTATTGCGAATGGACAACCAAATGAGACGAACGAGAATGGAGAAGACTTTTGGATTGACAACCAAGTCCCCGATGGACCACAAGTTGTCCCACCACCACCACGGAACCCTCGTCAGGTGATAGTTGAGGAGGAAAACACTGCGCAGTCTAAAGAATTTGCACTCATTGAGAAGATCGACAGGATGGAAAAGGTCCTAAGAAAAGCTAAGGGAGTTGAGGAATATATGCTCGATGTAGAGGGACTCTGCATGTTCCCAGATGCAAAATTGCAAGAAAAGTTCAAAATGTCGGACATGAAAAAGTTTGACGAAATCGAAGACCCCAGAATTCATCTCCGAATGTACGTTGGTACCCTATCGCCAATGGGGATCGATGACCAGTTGAAGGCTCAGCTTTTTCACCGATCTCTTTCTGGGGCAGCCCAGAAATGGTCTCTCTCTTGATGTAGCCAAAACCAGAACTTGGAAAGACATCGCAACAGTTTTTATCAGCCATTATAGTTACAACGTCCAACTGGATGTAACTACCCGAGAGCTCGAAACAACCCGACAGGAGAACATGGAATCTTTTGTTGATTTTCTGACCCGATGGAGGGGTAAGGCTGCTAAGATGACAAATTGACCTTCTGAAAAGGAGCAAGTAAGGATGGTGGTAAAAAACTTGCAGTCTCCGTTGAAGCATTACTTGATCACGCAGCCACTCTCCATATTCGAACAATTGTTTGACGCTGGGGTCTAGATAGAGGATGCTATCCAGTCCGGGGATATTGAAAAAGCCGAGCCAAGCTAGAAACCACCAAGAAGGACCTTTCCTGCAACCAACCAAAATCAATCCGCTACTCGCTCGGGCGAGGTGAACCTTTTGAATCCTTCCACCCATCCAACGAACAACCTTCAACAGTCGGACAATGGCCAATAGCAACAAAAGTCGAGAAGGGTCTTTACCCCCCTCAATATCTTTTTGTCCACCGCTCTGAATCGACTTGTCGAAAAGGGGCTCATCAAGCTATTGGACCCTATGCCTGTTTCTGATCCCCTACCACCAAGGTTCAATGCTTCCCAATACCGCACCTTCCACCAAGGCCATGGGCACCTTACTGACAAGTGTTTGAGACTCCGGCACAAGATCCAAAACCTCATTGATAACAAGGTGATCCCACCACCGTCTGTCATCCCAAAATCAAATGTCACTACTAATCCACTGCTGAATCATGCCAGGCAGGCTGGAATAAATTACATGTTTCTAGGGGAATTGGAGGGACCCGAGTCAGCACATCTATCCAGCGCACCTACCACACCCTCGTGTTTTAATAATCGAGGATCAAACAGTATGCTCATTCATGATGATTAGGGGCAGTCGAGACAGGATGGAAGAATAGAATGATGATGCTTGGGAATGGTATCGACTGCTAATCCAAGTCTACCAACAAGAGGAGGAGCGCAACGAAGAAGATGACTGGCCATTATATTACCCGAGTCGACCTTACGGGTTTGGCCATGTACTTGATGGAATCACCCTTCTCCAACTTTTTGAGGAAGAAGTGTACGTCAATGAAATGCAGTCCTATTGGCTGGTAAGGATTGTGTTAAAATCTGATGGGACCGAGTGGATTAATTTCTGGGCCGCCCGGGAATAGCAAGTGAATTTTATTGAAGAGGACATCTGGGAAGAAATCGATAATACATGGGGTACTGAAGATAAGGAGGAAAGAAGAGAAATGGAAGCCATTAGTGACTTAAATGACTTGTGGGCGTTTGAAAGCCCTCTGCACGAAGTAAAATAGACTGATAATGTGATGCTAGGGTTATGGGTTCCCAAAGATGGCGTGGAACACTTAACTAGAAGTGGACGATACTTTAAGCTAGCTCAGCTAGAGAAAGGACAGCCAAGTAAAAAAGGAAAAGATACAGAGCAAACGAAGGAAGATGATGCTGTATTGAGACAGTTGAAAAAAACGCATGCCAACGTCAGCATTTGGGGGCTGCTGATGGCCTCGCACAAACACAGGCAAGCTGTGCTGAAAGTTTTGAATAAAACCAGCGTTCCGATAGAGGCCACCCCGGAGCAACAGGTTGGATTGATTCTACTGATGGTTGAAACAAAAGTCATTTCTTTCTCTGATAAGGATTTTTTCGCTGAGGGAAAAAGTCAGAACAAGCTGTCACATATCACCGTCAAGTGCCTAGAAAATGGGGTTCCAGTTACCTTCATCGATAACGGGTCTGCCTTGAACATTTGCCCATTGAGGACGGTCGCGTATTTAGGGATGAGGCCAGACCAGTTCACTCCCTGCAATCAAGGGGTACGAGCCTATGACAACATGAGAAGGGACGTGCTAGGAGTGGTGTCATTCGCCGTTTCAATAGGACCTCTAGAGACGACGGTTGAGTTTTATGTGTTGGATGTGCCGGCCTCCTTCAACCTGCTGCTGGGTAGGCCGTGGCTGCATGACCCACATGTTCAGGCGGTACCATCTACCCTTCACCAAAAATTGAAATTGATAAAAAACGGAGCAGTCTTGACCATTCAGGGAGAAGACAGTATTCGCCATCCGAAAGGAGGAGAGAGCACAACTTTACTAGAAGTTCAGCATAGTGAAGATGATGTGTTGCTCAGTGGTTTCCGATTTGATGAAGAACAAGCTGTTCAAACGCTGATGAATGAAGAAGAAAGATATGTTAACCCATGAGCTTTAATGATGATGAAGAAAATGTTCTTCTTGGGCATGGGATTGGGACATAAGCTGCAGGGAATCCCGGAACCCATTCAGATATTGCCGACTTTGCACCGTTTTGGTCTTGGGTATGAGCCAACGGAAGAAGATCTAGAAGGGCCGAGAAGGGGACGAAAGGCCAATTATTATGGGACGCTCAATGGATACTTCGTCAAGGAAGGATAAGATTTTTCGTATTGTGGCTTTTGGAACCATGGATTGACGAAGAAACCAATCAAAAGTTACCAGGGTTGGAGATCTTTTTCAGCCACCAGCTATCTGACACGGAAGAGGAAGAAACAACGGAAGGAGAGAAGGAGGAAAAGAAGGTTCAGGGAGAGGACTGGGTTGACAAGCTTGATGGAGCTGACCTGGGAATGCTATTCAATGATAATATGGCTCAATTGCGTATAACCAAATCTGATGTCTTTATGATGGGTTTCAGTGCGCCCGTAGACTGTACTAAGGTCATCGTCGATATGGCTATGAAAGAGGTGAAGAATTGGACCATCGAGTTTTGTAACGAGCAGGTCATCTATCATGAGTCCAAAATTGAGTTAGAGCTTGTAGTCAAGGGCACATCTGTTGGTGCTTCTCTTCATGCTTTTACCATCGAGTTTGTAAATTTCTCTGTTTTTATTGAAATAAACAAAATTTTTGGTTACTCTGCTTTGTTTGATTTATTTCATACACTTTCTGACGATTTTAAATTCGACGGGGATATTCCCGAAGAAATAAAATTTTTAATAAAAAGAGAAGATGAAATGGGTGCCCAACCAATAATTGAAGAAATTTTGTTAATAAATCTGGAGAATGAAACTAACTAGCAAAATATTCAAATCGCTTCTTCTTTATCCTCAGTTGAACAAAAATAACTAATAATTTTATTAAAATAATTCAAAAATGTATTTGCATGGTCTTACGAGGATATATCCAAAATTGATCATGACATTGTCTAGCACCATATCCCTTTATACCCTGATGCTAAACTGGTTAAAAAAAATTAAGGCAAATCCGACTAGAGTGGGCTCTGAAGATCAAAGAAGAAGTCGTCAAGCAAATCAACGCTGGATTCTTAATGGTAACTGAATATCCGAAATGGGTAGCTAACATCGTACCGGTTTTGAAGAAAGATTGTCGTATCCGAGTCTGCGTGGATTTTTAGGATCCCAACAAGGCTAGCCCAAAAAACGACTTTTCACTACCGCACATCGACGTCTTAGTAGACAGCACAGCAGGGCATGCCTTACTGTCATTCATGGATGGCTTCTTCGAATACAACCAAATTTTAATGGATCTCGAGGACAGAGAAAAGACGACGTTCACCACACCCTAGGGGATCTACTGTTATCGTGTGATGCCATTCCGTCTAAAAAATGCAGGGGCAACCTATCAAAGGGCTGCCACTACTTTACTACATGACATGATACATAAGGAGGTCAAGGTGTACGTGGATGGTATGCAAGGATCAGGATGGCCACATAACAGTGCTGCAAAAATTCTTTGAAAGAATTTGGAAGTACAAGATGCGACTCAGCCCACAAAAATGTGCCTTCGGATTCACCGCCGAAAAAATGCTTGGATTTATGATCACTCAACGGGGCATTGAAGTCGATCATTCAAAGATTAAAGCAATTTTGAAAATGCCTCCTCCGAGGACTAAGCGAGAAGTCAGGGGTTTTCTGGGTAACATACAGTTTATCAGCCGATTCATTGCAAAGCTGACAACTACCTACGAGCCGCTCTTCCGTCTCCTGAAAAAATGGGTCGAATTCGAATGGGATCAGAAATGCCTAGATGCCTTCGATGCTGTGCGAAAGTACCTATAAAACCCTCCTATTTAGCTCCTTTCAAACTTGACAGGCCATTGATCCTCTATTTGTCAGTGACTGATTTAGCTATGGGATGCATGCTTGCACAAGAAGGAGAAATCGGAATCGAAAAGGCCATTTACTACTTAAGCAAGAAGATGATTGGGTCGAAAATACGATACACGCCACTGGAAAAGACATGCTGGGCCTTGGTTTGGGCTTCTCGAAAACTAAGACACTACATGTTATCTTTCACAGTGAACATCATCTCTCGGATGGACCCGTTAAAGTATCTGTTCGAAAAGCCGGCGCTAATAGGAAGGCTAGCCCGATGGTTGTTGTTATTATCAGAATTTGATCTTCAATATATCACTCGGAAGTCAATCAAGGACAGAGCAGTGGCAGAATTTCTGGCAGACCAACCAGTTGAAGAAGGCGAAGATACAGAATTTTAGTTTCCCGACGAACAACTAATGAAAGTTGGGGATGACAAATGGACTCTATATTTTGATGGCGCATTCAATCAATATGGCTATGGAATAGGAGTCTTTCTTGTCACTCCCGATGAATCACATGTTCCGTTATCTCTAAAGCTCAATTTTGAAGTCACCAACAATCAGGCTGAGTATGAAGCATATTTAGCGGGATTGGAGCCAGCCTTAGAACTAGGGGCATGAAAACTGGAAGTCATTAGAGACTCAGCACTGGTAGTTTCGCAAGCAATAGGAGAATAAAAGGTTATGGATTTAACCTTAATTACCTACCATCAAGAGCTGGAGAAGCTGATACCGTGCTTCGAATTAGTAATCTTTACCCATGTGCCGAGACTACATAACAAGTTCGCTGATGCATTAGCCACCCTAGTATCCATGATTGACATACCACTCGGAGTGCGGATGAGACCTCTGATAATAGAGCAAAAAAGAAAGCTAGCATACGAGATGACAGCTACTATTGAAGAAAGCACTGACGGCCTTTCATGGTACATTAACATTCAGAACTTCATAGGGAAAGGAGAATATCCCAAGTTTGCCTGTAAAATGGACAAAAGGTCAATACGACAACTATCCGCGCAGTTCGTCCTTTGCGGTGGTAGACTGTACAAACGAGAACATTCCGGGGTTAATAAGCTGTGCGTAAACGCAAAAGAAGGTCATGAACTAGTGAAAGAAATACACGCAGGAGTCTGTGGGCTACACATGAGTGGAAATATGTTAGCGAAGAAGATCCTATGACAAGGATACTTTTGGATGACAATGGAGACAGATTGTATACAGTTTGTGCGAAGGTGCCATAAGTGCCAGATTCACGCAAACCTTATGCACGTTTCCCCATCTCAGCTGTACAACCTAACGTCACCATGGCCATTTTTGGTATGGGGCATCGATGTAATTGGCATAGTAACACTGAAGGCATCCAATAGACATGAGTTTATTTTAGTGGCCATTGATTATTTCACCAAGTGGGTAGAAGCAGCTTCCTACTTGGGTAGAAGCATCTACCATTTGCACTCTGGGTGTACTGAACGTTGATCAGAATTTCAACCGAAATTATGCCGTACTCTTTAGTATACGGGATGGAAGTCGTCCTTCCCATTGAGGCGGAAATTCCCTCACTAAGAGTAGTGGCCGAGCTCAATATCTCAAAAGCAGAATAGCAGATGAACCGGATGGAAGAATTGCTCTTGTTTGATGAAAGAAGATTGCAAGCCCTATTTCATGTACAAGGTTACCAAAGGAGAATAGCTCGGGCATTCAATAAGAAGGTCAAAACTCGGGACCTTAGAGAAGGAGATTTGATTCTCAAAGAAATCAGAGCTCTCATCTTTGGCCCAAGAGGCAAATTTAAACCAAATTGGTCCGGACCGTTTCTCATCAAAACCATCATGACCGGTGGTGCAATCATAATCATGGATTTGGATGGCAATGTATTCTCCACCCCAGTTAACCTTGATCAACTCAAAAAGT
>JAOTRH010065169.1:0-18310 GCA_034768845.1 Heliamphora exappendiculata | reverse complement strand
GACTTAAAAGACTACATCTATTTAATCAATTGCTATGAAAATTATGATAATATATGAAAATACTATATTTATCATAATCATACTAAAATAATAAGTTTCAGTAGGAAAAGATATCAAAAAGATACATCAATTAACTTTTAATGCATTTTCTTGCACAATAAGGGCACGAAAACCAAGAAACCCCCCTTGATTAATGAAGGATCAGATTTTTGTCCCTCAAATTGACCCCTAGCTATAATTATTTTCCCCATATCTTATTTATAGACCTCAAAAGTTGCCCCAAGTCAAATCTCCTCAAATCACATTAATTAAAAAGAAGGAAAAAAGTCCTTAAAGGTAGCTTTTTGTCTCTTTCATGTTTTCTAGCCCTTCCCTATATAAACCAAGCCAGACACCCTCTTCTTCCCTTCATATTTCGTGCATATAGAGAGAGAAATACTTGATTGGGTGTTCTTGAAGTATTATACAAGATTGAGGGAGAAAAAGAATGAGAAGAAGAATAAGGAGCCAAGGAGAAGCAAGAGGTGTTTTCCTAAGCCTAAGTCATTCCATCCTACCATTCTTGAGCCCTCTAAACAAGTAAGTAAAATTTATAAACCTTATATCTAATGTCCCTCAAAATATTCCTCAATTCATCTCTTTAAACACTTTAAAAATTGAGAACCGAAAACAAACTAAAAATGCGTCATAGTAACAAAATAGGGGCTGTTGTGTTCTTGAATGATATGAAATGTGCTTGTGTGTTGTTATCTTTGTGTTTGATGACTTCTAAGTATGCTAGAATCTTGATATTAATGTCTAAAATACAAGCATGCAAAGAAATAGAACAAAAACTTGACATGACATAAGTAGAAGACTTGGACCCTAAAAAACTTAATTTTTGAGAACATAGATGTTTCTGCCTTGAACTTTGGAATGCCACAACTCAATGTATAAAATTGATCTAAGCATGTTATTTATGTCCAGATTTGAATTTTTGTATTTGAATTCATCCAAAGTGGGTTTCAACTCATTTCTGTAAGTAGAACCCGCGATATTGCAATTTTATCAAAGTGTGTTATTTTTCGACCAGTCAATACTACCGACTTGGCAACCCTAGTTTAAAGTGAGATCCGAACTTTAGTCAAAATATGAAAGTTGTAGATAACATGTATATCTATCTAACAACAAAAAATTAGAACAAAATATTGAGTTTGGTAGGTCAAAACTCCTTTGAAAGTCTCTGTTGAGTTTCAACACTCATGGAACACTTCTGTCACATATATTTGTGTAGCCCAAAACCCCTATGTTTAGTGAGCTATTCCAAAAGTGGTTTACATAAACATTGTAGCTAACATATGAAAGTACGTTCTGCTCAAACATCATACCTTAAAGCCTCGGGATGATACCCCAAAACCGCTTCAAACCCTTCATCCAAAACTGGCTCTGCTGATTTTTGGCGGCTGACAGAACCTATTTTATAAAATGGCCAAAACATCTAATTTGTTCCAAACAACTACCCATATCTATAAACATGAAAATCGTAGGAAACATGTTGAATTAGAACATACTCAAAAATGGGATCATTTGGACTTAATCTGATACCCCAAAAGTGAGACCAATAGAAGCATGTTTTTGGTAAAACCTTGAGAAAAGTGCTGAATTGTTTTTGCTTAGGGTGTTTTGTTCACCCTTTTGCCTTAGTTTTTGGCCTCAGTGTTAAAAATAAGAGTTGTAGAAAATATTTTTATCTAAATGGAATTTAAAATAATAGCTTGATTTCAAGCCTAGATGCCCTAAGACATTGTCACCCATTTTCATTTAATACTTGATTTTGGCCTTAAAAGTTACCAAGTGTAATTTGAGTATCATTTGCTGTGAGACCCTAGTTTTATATGATGATTGATTTGAATTAGTTGATTATTATTTTTAAGTGAATGTATGATGATTTAGAACTCATGCTATCAAGTTTGAATTGTATCTTAGCTTGGACTATGCATACTTATACTTTATAATTAAAAAGTTGTACCATGAATTTTGCCATGCTAGTTGATGTCATACTATAAATAGTAGTATTTGAGATTCATATTTCACATCATGGGCATTGTCATTTTCATCTTGGAATATTGGAGTCCATTTGCATAAACCGTTGTTGGGATGAGTTATTGTCGTTTTTTGTTCTAAGTCTAGGGCGTTCCTGGTTGTCAATTTTTGTAAATATTTTGGTTTATACACCCTGGGTGCTTCCCCGATATTTAAAATGGTTTATCATGGAAATTATTGGGTACTATGGGTTCGTCACTAGCATTCTAGTTTTGGTGGTTTGGACTTGGAGTTGACATTGGTGCGAAGGCATCATATTTCTTAAGGTGGGAGCGTTTAGGTGCGTCCCAAACCCCACGTTGTTGTAAATTTCGCAGTAAAATAGTTGTGGCATGTAGCCAAGCGAAGGAATTACTATTTGCAACAAGGAGTAGTGATGGCTTTAGGGTGCAATTTATTCATAATCGTACTTCTTAAGGTGAGAGCGTTTAGGTTCATCCTAAACCCCACGTTATTGCAAATTTTGCGATAAAACAGTCGTGGCTTGTAGCCAGGCGAAAGATTTACCATTCGCAACGAGGAGTAGTGATGGCTCTAGTATTCATTTTATTCATAAAGTCTGTCTCTTAGAATTTTCGACGTGAAATTCCTGTTATGATCTGGGTGTTTGTCGAGTTGGAAAATTGCATTGCATACACGGCATATCATACTTGTATGTTTATTGGCTTTTTGTTACCCTGCTATAAATTTTTCTATCTCCTCAACATTAAATTATACTGGGTGCTATAAGATATGCGTTGTGATAAATTTTTTGCTGTGAGATTAGTTAGAAAGTTAAAGTATTTTGCTTCTAGGTCTTGGGCTCATGGCATTTGTGCCACAAGTGAGGATGAGAAATTCTTCGAAAAAGTCGCTCCTGGTGAAGAGGAAGGTTTCAAAGAACAAGGCAAGAGTGGCAGGAGCTAGCAAACCCCGACAATACTAGCTGAAAGACGTAGTGTTCACCCTTTTGTGTATTGTTCTTTTGTTTTTGTTCAGTTCCCACGGGCCTAGTGTACTTTTTGTTGAATTTTTTTTGAAACTGTAATCACTATATATTTAAGACAGTTCAAAACTCTTAATGATGTAATATTTATGATACATAAATATGAATAAATGACTAGAATATTTCTTTTTATTTATATTTATGTATGTCCCGACATGTCTGGAGGACGGGGCGTAACAAATGGTATCAGAGTTTAGGTTCAACCCTTACCCACGCGACCGTGACCTAGGTGTAGAAGAATTTCATGTCCCTGAGTCCTGTGAAGTTATATATACTAACACTTTACCATTTATACATTATAAGAACTAAAATCTGCTGCGTCTAAGTCTTATAGCGAGTCTTGTTTGGACGTTATCAGGATCAAAAGTAATAGGAAATCTACATGAGAAGGACGAGTGAGGGCATCGAGATCAAAAACCGAAGATTCATGGAACGAGTTATCTTATTTAAGGGGGGTAGATAGGAGTACGTACTAGGAGAAGTTTTAGATATCACCTTGAGAGGCACCGTTAGAACCCCATAACTCTATCCCTAGGAGTTCCTTTCTCAAGCCTTTATGTCAACTCTCGTACCCGATTAAAGCCCTTTGTGTGCCCTCCTTTCTAATAACACCGGTTTCGAATGTTTGACATTGGTGAAATCTTTTGCCTTCATTCAGTTCTCTCGATCTTGATACTACACTTTTGTGCAGTAATTTCGTGGATTCTTTGTTTACTCTTGAAATTCTAACCTGGAAAGTCGACTTGGATGCTTGAATTGAAGTATGCTAGGCCGACGTAACTTTAAGGCAAATATCTAGTTTAGCTACCCATTGCTTGAACATATCTTTTGCCAAGATCTAATGTTATACAGATTGGTCCTGAGAACATTCCTTTTGTAATCTTCATTAGTTGTTTAGCTCTTATATCTAATGCATCTGAGACTCAACCAACCTCTCTATGTGGGTCTACAACGATTTCCTTAACCTTGATCCCTTGCCCCAATCCAACCATATCTTTTTTCATGTTCCTTTTACCCTAGAATGACCAACCGCCTGAGAAAACAATCTAATCATTGGAAGAGACATTCAAACCTTACGTACCAAAACATCAAGAACAAACGGTAGAGGCTAAGAGGAACAGAGTAACACTTCGAAAGACTGGAACGAAAATGAAAACATATGACTACAAGCAAAAAGTACATCTATGAGATTTTACATCAACGTGCGTTCCCTACTATACTCAACTGAGACCCGCATCTCACCTTCAGATTGATGGGTGATTCGAACGCACGATTTCGAACCATCAATGGCATGTTAAGGGTCAACATAGTGGGATTTGAAAAGATAGTTGAGGAATATATTTACCTTTGGTCAGAACCCACCTACAACAGTAGCTCTCGAGCTAGCTTTTGCAACTATATTAAGCTTTGTGAAGAAACAACGCTGTGAGTTATCAATGCGCTAAATAGAAATAAAAGGGACTAATAGATGCGGGACAAGGACATAACCATGGAAGCTCAGTAAAAGTATGTGGGACTGGGGAGGAAGTGAACGTCCCAAGCTTAGCACAAATCTGGCAAGAACTAGCAGCAATTTGGATCGATCACAGGGGAAGGCACCCCAGATGGGATCATGGTACTTATCGGACCTAAGGGTATAGAATATTCCAGTACCTGAGAAGGGGGATTTTTCTTGAACAACTAAGGTTTGCATCTAGGTAACAAAACAACGAAAAACAACATTAAGAGCTTGTTATAAGTACAACCAACCTAGGGCATAAGGTGGCTCATAGCCTACTAAAAAGTGGAGAGGACAATCGAGGAGGGGTCTTGTGTTTCTATCGATTTGCGAAGTCTAAGTGAGTTATCAGATTATGAGAGACGACCCTTGTGTCATTAAAACCTTCCATAAACAGTTTATTCTTATCCTTATGCGTATAAGTTGGATTCCTGTATCGAGCCCTAAGTCATAGCTTTCCTACGATAGGGAGAAGCATGAAGAAACTCGGATGGACCGTTATTTAACTCAAACCAGTATACTGAGACACGACAAGAAGAATCTCCACAAAAGGGACTGATAAAACCTGACCCAACCGTAAAGATGTTGAAGGCGATTGCAAGACTGACTGAAGGGAAAACGAGTTAGATCACAATACAAGCTGAGAAAAACAGTAACTCTATGACCAAATAATTTAAGGACCCGGGTGCAAAAGAGTTCGCCAGAACACTTAGCCCCACAGAAGCAGAAAATTAGTTGAAGGATGTCGTGCGTGTTTTTAATATGTTGGGGGTAGATGTAGATAATAATATTGACCTCATAGCTTTTATGTTTATGGGAGAAACGTACTACTGGTGGAAAGCCACAGAGATGTTACTGAAGATGCCGGTAACATAAGTCAAACCTCTTGTACCCTTGAGAATCACTTGGGATCGTTTTGAGAAAGCGTTCGACCAGCAGTATAAGCCCATAAATTACAAGTATGAGAAGGAGCAAGAATCAATTGACGTGGAATAAGGAAGGATAACTGTGGCAAAATACGAGGTGAAGTTTATAGAGTTGTCACGATATGCCACCCAGCATATACCTGATGTGGAGACAAGGTGTAGAAGGTTTCAAAAGGGATTAAATTTTCAGATTCGAACAAGGAAGACAGTTCTCGAGAGGAACAACTACGCAAGACGGGTGAACATAGCGCAAGATGAATTGCAATGTGGGCCAAAAGGACCGGTAACTCTTTAGTTAAACAATTCAAGAATTTTGGTGCCAAGGAGTTTGTGGGAACAGTGAGTCCCATTAACGTTGAAAATTGTTTGAGGGATTGCAACGACCCGGTACAGACCCTAATTGTAACAATTCGGTTGATAATAATTCGTGTAAAGACCCAGCCCAAATCCTAAGTGTTAATGGTGGATAGTCCATAAGACCATAGAACACAAAAAAAGTTCAAAACCCCAACTCGAATCGAAAATTTTAAGTTCGGCTCGAAGACCCCAACAAGGTCCAAAACTCAAGCAACAAAACCATAGCACCCAGAGAGCCTCCTAACATTCTAAATAAAGTAAATATCATGAAATAATGAGTTGAAAATCAAAAATCATCATAAATATGGTAAAATGACAATTTTGCCCATAGTACATCAAAAAGTCTTAAAAACTCAAATTTTGACACATAGATACCCTAAATCAAGGATTCAAGTGCAATTAAATAGCAAAAGACAAAATAACATTAAAAATAACAAAAATACCCCTTAGTGGCCGTCCACCTTGGGAAGTGTGCTAAAAAGTGACTTTTTACTTTCTTTTTAGCTTTAAATGATGAGAAAGGTATTAAATTAATTATTATAATAATCTAATACTTGTTGAACAAGTAATATACATAATAATATAGTGTTATAGGTTGAAAAAAACAAACAAATTATTATTGAAGTTCATACACAACAAAATAAGTAAAAAAATTATATATTGTCAAAATAGCTTAATTTGACTTAAAAGACTATATCTATTTAATCAATTGCTATGGAAACTATGATAATACATAAAAATACTATATTTATCATAAATATACTAAAATAATAGGTCTCAGTAGAAATAGAGACAAAAAAGATACACCAAATTAACTTTTAATGTATTTTCTTGCACAAAATGGCACGCAAACCAATACAAAACCTCTTGATTGATGTGGGGTCAGATTTTTATCCCCCAAATATCCCCTACCTATATTTATCTTCCTAATATCTGATCCTTAGGCCTCAAAAGTTGCACCCATTCAATTCACCTCATGTCTCATTTAATTAAAAGAAGAAAAAGTATTTCAAATGTACCTTTTTGTTTCCCTTGTGTCCCCTAGCCCTTCCCTATATAAATCAAGCCAAACACCCTCTTCTTTCCTTCATAATTTTGTGCAAGAGAGGGAGAGAAATTAGACCTCTTGCCCTTGAGTGTTTATAAGAGTTTGAGGGAGAAAAAGGAAGAAAGGAATGAGAAATCAAGGAGATGAGTTTTTCTAAAGCTAAGTTCTTCCATGCCACCATCCTTTGAGCTCTCAAACATGAAAGTAAAATCTCTAAACCTTATATCCAAGAACCCTCAAAATATCCCCCAACACATCCCTTTAAACACTCTAGAAATTAACAACCGAAATCAAATCAAAAAGGCGTCGTAGTAACAAACTAGGGGCTGTTTTGTTTATGAATGATATGAGATGTTTTTACGTGATGTTATCTTTGAGTTTGATGACCTATAAGGGTGATGGATCCTTTATATTAAAGTCTAAAATCCAAGCATGCAAAGAAATGAAACAAAAACTTGACAAGACATAAGTAGAAGACTTGAACCCTAAGAGGCTTAATTTTTGAGAACTTTGATGTTTCTGCCGTGAGATTTGAAACGCCATAACTCAATGTAAAAAATGGACCTAAGCATGCTCTTTATGTCCAGATTTACATTTTTGTTTTATCGTTCATCCAAAGTTGGTTTCAACCCATTTTCATAACCTGAACTCAAGATATTTCAATTTTACCAAAGTGTGTCATTTTTTGACCAGTCAACACTACCGATTTGGAAACCCTATTTTATAATGAGATCCAAACTTTGGTAAAAATATGAAAGTTATAGATAACATGTATATCTATCTACGCCCCAATAATAAGGACAAAATATTGAGTTTTGATAGGTCAAAATCACTTTAAAAATCTCTGTTGAGTTTTAGCCCCCAAGGTACATTCTGTTACATATTTGTATATAGCTCAAAACTCCTATGTTTAATGACCTATTCCAATGGTGGTCTACATGAACATTGTATCTAACATATTGAAGTACTTGCTGGTAAAAAATAAGACCTTAAAGCCTCGGGATGATATCAAAAAACTATTTCAAACTCTCTGTTCAAAATCGGCTATGTTGAGTTTTGGTGGCTGATTGAATCTACTTTTTACAATAGCCAACAAGTTTAACTTATTTCAAACAACTATCCTTAGTTCTAAACATGAAACTTGTAGGGGGCATGTTAAAATAGAACATACTAAAAAGTGGGCTCATTTGAACTTGAAATGATACCCCAAAACCAATACCAACAGAAGCATAATTTTGATAAAATCTTGAGAAAAGTGCTGAACCGTTTTTGCTTAGGATATTTTGTTCACCCATTTGTCTTAGGTTTTGGTCTTTGTGTTAAATATGAGAGTTATAAAAAATATTTTTATCTAAATGGTGTATAAAAATTATTACTTAATTCTATATCTAGATACCCCAAAATTTTGTCGGCCCTTTTAATTTAATACTTGATTTTTTGCCTTAAAATTTGTTAAATGTATGTTGAGTACCCTTCCCTATGAGACTCGAGTTTTTGTATGGTGACTTATTTGAATTAATTGATTAGTATTTCAAGTGAATGTATGATGATTTAGAATCCATGCTATTATATTGAATCATATCTTGAGAATTGTACCTTATACTTTGCAAATTGTTCCATGAACCTTGCCATGCTAGTTGATGTCATGCTATGAATTGTTGCACTTGAGATCAATGGTACATATTATGAGCATTGTCATTTGCATCCTGGCATGTTGGAGTCCATTTGTGCAAACCGTTGTTGGGATGTGCTGTGTTGAGATTGCTGTTCTTTCTAAGTCTAGGGTGTCTCTAGTTGTCATTTTTGAAAATATTTTAGTTTATACACCCTGGGTGCGTCTCCGGTGTTTAAAATGATTGTGGCTTGTACACCCTGGGTGCGTCTCCGGTGTTTAAAATGATTGTGGCTTGTACACCCTGGGTGCGTCTCCGGTGTTACAGATTTGACTTACACACCTTGGGTGCGTCTCCGGTGTTTGAGATGGTTTATAGATATTGTTGGGACCACGGGTTCGTCGCTAGCATTCTAGTTTGATGATTTAGACATTGGGTTGATGCTAAACGATCATTCTTGTTCTTAAGGTGGGTTTTGTGCGCATATAATTTTGGCCAGGATTTGGAATAAAGATGTTATTGGCCACCTTACACTGTTACCATTGAGTAAAACAGCTGTGGCGTGACGCTTGGTGAAGTGGTTTCTATTCGCAACGAGGCGAGAATAGGTTTGGTGATCAAAGTCTCATCAAGTCTACTCTGGTGATTTTCGGTGTAGAATTCCTGTTATAATCTGGGTGCATGTTGGGTTGGGTATCTTCATTTCATACACTCATGTTTATTGACTCATCTGCTATCCTGTCATAAATTTATTTATCTCCTTGACTATAAACTGTACTGGGTGTTATATGGTGCATGTTATGGTGAATTTTGTGCTGCGAGATTAGTTAGAAGGTTAGAGTATTTTGTTTCTGGGCCTTGACTCATGTAATTCATGCTACAAGTGAAGAAGAGTTCTTGGAAGAAGTCATCCCAGAGGGAGAAGAAGAGTTTGAAGAACATGGTGAGTTCGAAGGGCACGTAGATTTTGCTAATGTATTCTGAGGAGTCGAGACCTCTGTTTTTGTGCTTATATTCAGTTCTCTCACGCTTAGTATAAGTTTTAAAATTTCTTGATAAAATTGTAATAATTATGTACTTCTGAGCAGTTCAGAACTCCTATATGATGTAATAATTAACGTATGTAAATATGAATGAATAGTTAGAATATTCTTTTATTTATATTTATGTATGTCCCGACGTGTCTAGAGGATGGGGCGTCACAGGGGTGGAGTGCGCAGTTTAGACAGACTGAGTTGTTCACGTGGTAGGTTCTTAAGTATCGGCTTGTATTTATTTAACGTTTAGACTGTGTAACTCTTATGGGGTTGGTATTCGTTGTGGTATCAGTGTGAGTCGCAAGGAAGTTTCTTTCGAGAACCTTTTGTGATGTAACTCGTTAGGGTAAGTTTGTTTAGATTAGTGCGTAAATGTTGCTTATATAGAGAAGAAATTTTCTCATGGGAATGTATGGACTCTATGTATGAGAAGTTGAAAGGTGATATAATTCTATTATTTCTGGTGAAGTTGCATAGCAACTTAGTGTGAGTACGTGCGAGGAATAAGTGTTTAGATGAGGAGAGTGGAAACGTAAGTGAGACCATACGAATTCATGGGTATGATTTTTGTAATTGACCTTGAGTGAATTGAGTGTCTTAGTAAAATGTGGGTAAGATGAAATAATTAAAGTGCGAAAGTGGTTCTTGGTTTAGTTGTGTGGCAGAGAATGTGTAAAGAGATTGAGTGATGATGATAAGAGATTTTAGAATCAGGAGTTAATACTATTCGGTTAAAGGATTATAGGGTGGATGATACGTTCATGAAGGAAATATGTGAATGTATATTGTGTTATAATGAGATTAGGGTTGGGTTCATATGGGTAAGCATATACCTAGGGAGCAATTAGTCTGTGTGGTATGTTTAACCCTAGTGACTCATTAGGTTCAAGTGGTGGTATTAGTCTTAATGGTCGTAAGGCTAGAGTAGTCCAACACAAAGTGGTGATGTGATTTTGAGTTAATAGTCGTTAGTTGATCGGAAAGTAGCCTTCGATGTATGTTTGAATATGGCAATGAGCTTATTTTTGGTAGAGTGACAGTCTTTCCAGACAGAAGTGGAGAATGTTTGAAATCAGTTTCGGTGGTGGGTTAGCTTAGAGACATATGATCGCTTGTGGAAGTCGTACTCAATGTAAGTTGTGTTTTGGAGCCAACGTGTTCTCAATGATAGACTGGGGTTATGATATCACAAATTGAAAGTGCAGGAGGCAGATATACCCAAGACTGCCTTTAGGACTCGTTACGAGCATTATGAATTTGTGGTAATGCCTTTCGAGTTAATGAATGCGCCTATTGTGTTTATGGACCTAATAGATCAGGTGTTCAGAGGCTTTTTAGATTAATTTGTAGTTGTGTTGATGAACGACATTCGGTTATATTCTCATAGTGAAGAGGAACACATTGAACATTTGAAGATTCTTTGTAGATCTTGAGAAAACACAAGTTGTATGCAAAATTTTGTAAGTGTGAGTTGGACCGGGTGGTGTTTTTGGATCATGTTATATCTAGAGAAAGAATTCAAGTGGACCCAACAAAGTAGAAGTAGTAGTTAATGGGAAGAGACCAACTAACGTGACAGATATATGAAGATTAGGTAGTAATCAGTTTAAGTGCTGAACATATAGGCCCGGCCTATCCACACCGTCAATAAAGAACGACTCAAGTAAACAAGGACACAATTTTGAAGAATGAGAAGGCATAATGTTAGTAAGTCATCCTCAGTTGTTTACAAATTGAGGTACGATACGAAATTTCGGGAACAAAATTTGTATAAGGGGGTAGTTTGTAATGACCCGGTTCGGATCCTAGTTGTAACAACCTAATTTATAATGACTCGTATAAAGATCTAGCCCAAATCGTAGTATTAGCAACGGTTAGCCGACAAATCTTAAGTCACTAAAAGATCAAAAACCCTAACTCGATTCGAAAACTCTAAGTTCGATTCTGAAACCCTAAAAAGATTCAAAACTCAGGCAACAAAGTTTTAACACCCGAAGAAGCTCTCAACATTCTAAATTAAGTAAATAATATGAAATATAAGATGAAAAATCAAGAATTCTCATAATTAAAGTAAAATGACCATTTTGCCGATAGTACAATAAAAAATCTTAAAAATCTAAATTTTGACACAAGGGCACCCTAAATCAAGGATTTAATTGCAATTAAGTAAAAAAGAACAAAATAAACATCAAAATAACAAAAATACCCCTTAGTGGCTGTCCACCTTGGAAGTTGTGCTAAAAAATAGCTTTTTGCTTTTCCTTAAGCATAAAAAGATGAGAAAAGTTTTAAATCAAACATTATGATGGTCCAAGACTTATTGAATAAGTAATATACATAATAATATGATATTTTAGGCTAACAAAAGCAAACAAATTATTATTAAAATTCATATATACTAAAATAAGTCAAAAAGTCATATTTTGTCAAATTTGCTTAATTTGACTTAAAAGACTACATCTATTTAATTAATTATTATGAAAATTATGATAACAAATGGAAATACTATATTTATCATAATTATACTAAAATAATAGATCTGAGTAGGAAAAAATATCAAAAAAATATATCAAATTAACTTTTAATGCATTTTCTTGCACAATAATGGCACAAAATCGAGAAAAATCCCTTGATTGATGGGGGATCAAATTTTTATCCCCCAAACTGACCCCTAGCTATATTTATCTTTTCCATATCTGATTTATAGACCTCAAAAGTTGCACCAAGTCAAATCTCCTCAAATCACATTAATTAAAAAAAGAAAAAAAAAGTCTTTAAAGGAATCTTTTTGTCCTCTCTATGTTCCCTAACCCTTCCCTATATAAACCAAGCCAAACACCATTTTATTCCATTCATATTTTGTGCATATAGAGAGAGAAAGACTTGGTTGGGTGTTCTTGAAGTATTATACAAGTTTGAGGGAGAAAAAGAATGAGAAGAAGAATAAGGAGCCAAGAAGAAGGCAGAGGTGTTTTCCTAAAGCTAACTCCTTCCATCTTACCATCCTTGAACCCTCTAAACAAGTAAGTAAAATCGCTAAACCTTATATCTAATGTCCCTCAAAATATCCCTCAATTCATCTCTTTAAACACTTAAAAAATCGAGAATCGAAAACAAACCGAAAAGGCGTAGTAACAAAATAGGGGTTGTTGTGTTCTTGAATGATATGAGTTGTGTTTGTGTGTTGTTATCTTTGAGTTTAATGACTTATAAGTGTGATGGAACCTTGATATTAATGTATAAAACCACAAGCAGGCAAAGAAATGGAACAAAAACTTTACATGATGTAAGTAAAAGACTTGAACCCTAAGAGACTTGATTTTTGAGAACATAGATGTTTCTGCCCTAAAATTTGGAAAGCTATAACTCAATGTGAAAAATTGATCTAAGCATGTTCTTTATGTTCAGATTTATTTTTTTGTGTTATCTTTCATCCAAAATTGATTTCAACTCATTTTCATAAGTAGAACCCGAGATATTGCAATTTTATCAAAGTGTGTCATTTTTCGACCAGTCAATACTATTGACTTGGAAACCCTAGTTTAAAGTGAGACCAAAACTTTGGTCAAAATATAAAATTTGTAGATAACATGTATATCTATCTACCCACTAAAAATTAGAACAAAATATTGAGTTTTGATAGGTCAAAACCCCTTTGAAAGTATCTCTTGAGCTTCATCCATCAAGGGACACTTTTGTCACATATATTTGTGTAGCCCAAAACCTCTATTTTATTGACCTATTCCAAAAGTAGTCTACATAAGTATTGTAGCTAACATATTAGAGTACTTTGTGCCCAAAAGTTAGACCTTAAAACCTTGGAATGTTACCCCAAAATCATTTCAAACCCTTTATCCAAAACTGCCTCTACTGTGTTTTGGCAGCTGACAGAACCTATTTTTTAAAATGGCCAAAACGTCTAACTTGTTCCAAATAACTACCTTTATCTCTAAACTTGAAACTCATAGGAAACATGTTGAACTAGAATATACTCAAAAATGGGCTCATTTGGACTTAATATGATACCCTAAAATCGAGACCAACATAAGCATATTTTTTGTAAAACCTTGAAAAAGTGCTGAATTATTTTTGCTTAGGGTGTTTTGTTCACCCTTTTGCCTTAGTTTTTGGCCTCAGTGTTAAAAATAAGAGTTGTAGAAAATATTTTTATCTAAATGGCGTTTAAAAATAATAGCTTGATTTCAAGCCTAGATGCCCTAAGACATTGTTGCCCATTTTCATTTAATACTCGATTTTGGCCTTAAAAGTTACAAAGTGTGATTTGAGTATCATTTGCTGTGAGACCCTAGTTTTATATGATGATTGATTTGAATTAGTTTATTATTATTTTTAAGTGAATGTATGATGATTTAGAACTCATGCTATCAAGTTTGAATTGTATCTTAGCTTGTACTTCGCATTCTTATACTTTATGATTAACAAGTTGTACCATAAATTTTACCATGCTAGTTGATGCCATACTATAGATAGTAGTATTTGAGATTCATATTTCACATCATGGGCATTGTCACTTGCATCTTGGCATATTGGAGTCCATCTGCGTAAACCGTTGTTGAGATGGGTTATTGTCCTTCTTGGTTTTAAGTTTAGGGTGTCCCTACTTGCCAATTTTTGTAAATATTTTGGTTTATACACCCTGGGTGCGTCCCTTATGTTTAAAATGGTTTATCATGAAAATTGTTGAGCACCATGGGTTCGTCGTTAGCATTCTGATTTTAGTGGTTTGTACTTAGAGTTGACACTGGTGCAAATGCATCATACTTCTTAAGATGGGAGCGTTTAGGTGAGTCCCAAACCCCACTTTGTTGTAAATTTCACAGTAAAACAGTTGTGGCATGTAGCCAAGTGAAGGATTTACTATTTATAACAGGGAGTGGTGATGACTTTAGTGTGCAATTTATCCATAATCATACTTCTTAAGGTGAGAGCATTTAGGTTCATCCCAAATCCCACGCTGTTGCAAATTTCACGGTAAAACAGTCGTGGCTTGTAGCCAGGCGAAAGATTTACCATTCGCAACGAGGAGTAGTGATGGCTCTAGTATACAATTTATCCATAAAGTCTATCTCTTAGAATTTTAGGTGTGAAATTCCTGTTATGATCTGGGTGTTTGTCGGGTTAAAAAATTGCATTGCATACACGGCATATCATACTCGTATGTTTATTGGCTTATCTATTACCCTGTTATAAATTTGTCTATCTCCTCAACTTTAAATTATACTGGGAGTTATAAGATATGCGTTGTGGAAAATTTTGTGCCGTGAGATTAGTTAGAAGGTTAGAGTATTTTGCTTCTGGACCTTGGACTCATGACATTCGTGCCACAGGTGAGAAGGAGAAATTCTTTGAGGAAGTCACTCTCGGTGAAGAGGAAGGTTTCAAAGAACAGGGTGAGTGGCAGGAGCTAGCAAACCCCGACAATACTAGCTGAAAGACGTAGTATTCACCCTTTTGTGTATTGTTCTTTTGTTTTTGTTCAGTTCCCATGGACCCAATGTACTTTTTGTTAAATTTTTTATGAAACTATAATCATTATGTACTTAAGATATTTCAGAACTCTTAATGATGTAATATTTATGATGTGTAAATATGAATAAGTGGCTAGAATATTCCTTTTTATTTATATTTATGTATGTCCTGATGTGCCTGGAGGACTTGGCGTCACACAGGGTACCAGTTTCTATCGTTTCAGATTGAGACCTCCACTTCACGTCACACTTTTGGTAGAGTTTGCAATCTTCCATGTGAATGAGCTTACTTCTCAGTACTGCTTTCCATCCTCAAACAAATGGTCAATTGGAGCGCACCATTTAGATACTTAAGGATATGTTGCGAGCATGCATTCTAAACTTTTTTAGGTCGTGGGTCGTGGGAGGACCATTTGCCTTTGGTGTAGTTCGCGTACAATAACAGTTACTAGTCGAGCATTGACGTAGCGCCCTTTTAGGCATTGTATGGTAGATCTTGTAGGTCACCTATTTGTTAGGTAGACGTTGGGGAGATGGTGTATTGGGAGACGACGTTATTGGGACCGAAGCTTGTACGTGAGACCATGAAAAAGGTCGTCACAATTCGTAAGCGTTTAGTAATCGCTTCAGACTCGTCAGAAAAAGTTATGCAAATAAGAGGAGGAAACCATTAGCGTTTGAGGTGGGAGACCACGTGTTCTTGAAGGTCTCACCATGGAAGGATTTGATGAGATTTGGAAAGAGTGAAAAGCTATCGCCACGTTTTATCAAGCCGTTTGAGATCCTTAATAGGATTGGAGAGGTGGCCTATCGCCTTACTTTGTCACCACAGCTAGCATTCGTGCATAACGTTTTTCATATGTCCATATTGCACAAGTATGAGCTGGACCCATCTCATGTCTTAGATTGAATGGAGTTGAGTGTAGATGATGATATTACCTATGAGGAAAGACTAATGAGAATTCTCGACACCAAAGAATAAATCCTATGAGGAAGAACCATTGAGTATTTGAAGATTTTATGACTTCATCACGGTGTTGAAGAAGCCACTTGGGAACGAGAGTCAGAAGTTTGAGAGAAGTACCCCGAGTTGTTTAATTTTTTATCTGTCTAACTTCGAAGACAAAATTTCCTAAGTGGGGGAGGTTGTAGGGACCCGGTCCCTTTTAATTTGAAACATTTGATTAAACCTTGTGAACTAACATTTGATAGTTATGTGCTTGTTATGCATAAAAATTAATTATCGGGGATTGACTGAACGAGCTATGGGGCATCAGAACAAAATTTTGGTTTTTTTATACACATATTCCTTTCTTAGTGACAGTTCTAGCGAATGACCACTCGAGCAGTCTTTTTATCGATCGAGCAGTCTAAGTCAGAGGAGTTTTTAAAGTGCGGCATTGGAGTGTTTGGACTTCATTTTTCTCATATCTCTCTCTCTCTATAACTAAAGTGTGACCTAGGGTTTGGTGGTAGAAGTTTCTTTGAGCTTCCTAGGCTCCATTGAAGGTCAATCCTTGCTTTTCTTCCGATCAAGTGACATTGGAGAGGCCATTATTCGTGTTCGGAGCTCCACCTTCACCTACCCATTGGAGATTTGCTTGTTTGGAACTTGTTGGGGTTCAATCCTTACTTTAAGACACCCATAAAGGTAAGATCTACGACTATCTATGAGGACTTGTTTGATATGTGTTGAATATTTCGAGTTTACCCATGAAAATATGAAAAATCTATGGATTCATTTGGTTGCGTTTTCTAAAATTGTTATTTGAAAACTATTTTGTAAAAATAAATTTTAAAAATAGTTTAATAATATTTTAAAAAAAATTGCATTTGGTACATTATTTTTTAAAAATTTATTCATAACCCTAACTTCCCAAATCTAGGAATTGGAAGAGGAAGGCACGTTGCCGCACGAGGCCATCGACAACGAAGGCACGCCACCGGCGACGCCACCGACAACGAAGGCACGCCGTCATTGTTGTCTCAACGGTCCACACCCACAAGCCAGATCTACTTCTCCATGCCATTCTCAGATCTCTCACATTCCCATTTTTGTAACCCTAATCTTCCCAGGCTAAAGCTTCAAGCTTTGCGCATACCCTAATTTATTCAATGCTCATAATTACATATACTCGCTCTACATTTCTAGTTCTAAATCATTGAATCTTATGTTGGAATATGTATTGCTTTTGTAATCCAATTCGTAAAGAACCTAATTTGATTTGATCGAGAGACATCTACAGAGAATCAGCTCTAATAGGTGCTGCTCAGTATGGACAAGAAGAAGAAGAAGAAGAAGATGAAAATGGCGGAACTTAGAGAAGAGAATTGGGCAATAACAGTTTGGTAAAGAAGGTTCTAGAATAGGAGCCCTGCCACGCCTCGGCATTGCAGCTTTCCCTTGAGACGACGACGACGACGACGACCACCTAAGACAACGACGACGACTGCTTGAGAAATGGAGCATTTAAAAAAAAAAAAAAGAAAAGTGAAAACATCTTTTACTTGTTCTAAAAAATTGAGCATTTTTTCATTCAATTTTTTTTTTGTTTTTTGGGACATATTTTGGTAAAAAATGCTAACAAATGTGTTTTCATTTTTTTCAAAATAGAATTCTCAGAAAATAGCATCCTAAAAAATTGTACCAAACGGGCCCTATATTTTGGAAACCCTAGGTTGTGGGTTGGGATTAATGCGTGTTAAATCTTGAGGTTTTGGAGGATTTGTGATGTTTTGAGCTTGATAATATCATGCGGGAACCTTTAATTTAAGTTTTGGGAAGTTAGAGTTTCGTTTTCGTTAAAACCTTGGAGATTCGAGAGTTTTTTGGGTTGTTAGATCTGAACGGTAAAATTGGTTGGATTATTGGTAAATTAGAACTTGTGTCATCTCATTGAAAAGTAGATTTCATGAAGTTTGGGAATGAGTGAAAATAGTCTAGTGTTGTGTTGTGAATTTTGAATAAATTCCAAGGATTATTGGATGTATGCGAGAGTATGAGTTATGTGACTTGATTATAATTGCCATGTGAATTCAAATATAAGATGATATTGATATTTGAATTGTTAATTATTGGAATCTTAATGGTGTCGGGTTTGAAAAGAGGAACCGATTTGACGGTTGGACTCGTAGTGGTATAAATGTGAACGATATAATTAAGGTAGTGTGTTATTGAATTGAATAACTAAGATTGGGTTTGAGTAGCACTTTGGTAAAAGACCAAAAATTTGCACAATGTTAAATCGTGCCCTTCCTTTGGGTTAATCACTGTA
>JAOTRH010065158.1:0-18310 GCA_034768845.1 Heliamphora exappendiculata | reverse complement strand
ATGGTAAGCAGATATTAGTCTAATCTAGGGGAAGAGCATTGGACTGCGGTCAAGAATATACTCAAGTACCTGAAAAGAACTAGGGAGTATATGTTGGTGTACCAGGCATATAGTCTTATACCTATTCGGTATACTGACTCAGATTTCCAAGCAGATAGAGATTCTAGAAGGTCCACCTCGGGCTATGTATTTACCTTAGGGGGTGGAGCCATCAGTTGGAGGAGCATGAAATAGTCTTGTATTGCTGACTCTACCGTGGAGGCAAAATATGTTGCAGCTTCGGATGCAGCTAAGGAAGCGGTTTGGCTCAGGAACTTCCAAAAGGACTTGGATGTGGTACCCTCGGTACAATCGCCTATTATACTCTATTGTGATAACAGTGGAGCAATTGTGAACTCGAAGGAACCAAGAGTCCATAAAAGGGGAAAGCACATTGAGAGAAAGTATCATCTCATATGGGAGATCGTGCAGCGTGGAGACGTGGTAGTTTCCAAAATAGCATCTGCGGATAACCAAGCAGATCCTTTTACTAAGGCATTGTCTCATAATGTCTTTGATGACCATGTTGAATGGTTAGGTGTCAGGTGTGTTCTTGCATGGCTTTGAGTATAAGTGGGAGATTGTTGGGAATATTTACTGAAAAGTCATGCTTTTTATGTATTTTATTCTAGATCCCTGGCATGTTAATGAGAAACATTTGAGATGATTTTTTATTTATGGTTTCATATTTATATTTGTGATGTATAAATGCATAGTCCGTATATTCTATCCAGTATTTGACTCAGAACGTGCTGCACGGAAGATCGGGTCAAAGGTTCTGATAGATTATACAGGTAGACTCACAATCATAATGGACTCGAATATTCCATTTGTACGATTGTAGTACATCGTTATAGTAGATGGTCTTGGCTAGGTCGAACGAATTGAATTTTGGTTTTGAATTCGATGTTCGAGCTCGATGTGAGAGTACACTTGGAGTGTATTGAGCGGGATCAATGGGATGATCGATTCTATACTGACTATATGAATTGATCTACATCCCATATTATCATGTATTGTGCGAACTCTTAATCCCGAAATGATTGATTAATTGTGTTCAGATAATGTACAGTACTTTGAGTCGTCAATGGTTGAGATTTCCTCGATGAGATCAACAATACTGATGAGTTAGGCACTGGCATTATTTGTCCGAAGATTGATAATCAGCTGACGAAAACCACGTTTGATTTAGGTTGAGGAGTTCCCCCTCGTGTGCTTTGCTTATAGGTTTGATGATGCTAAACTTGTACAGTAGATCTTTGGATCTAGCATATCAAAAGGTTAAGTGGTGCAGTTGCGAGGAGAAGAGGATAATTAAATTAGGTTGTCAGTAACCTAATTTATTTATCAGGAATCCATATCTTAAACGTGAGGAGAATTCAGTGCATTTGATAATTGGAGACTCAAGACATAATTTGAGTTAGGACCGGGAGTTCAGTTAGGACCTTTAGTGGAATAAGTTCTGGTTCGTACGGGAAAGAATCTAGCTCAGGGACAGAGTTAGGGATATTCAATTTTCTTGTACAGTTAGCCCGAGTCCTATATTTTCTCGTGATCCATCACGTAGTCCATTATACCCACGGATATTTTTCTTGGTGGTTTCGGTAATTATTTAATTTAATTTGAATGCCGATTTTGCTACCGCAAACATTCGGGAATTAAATTAAATTTATGAGGGACAGTTTTGGTATTTGGCACACCTAGAGATTACTCCCTAAGTGGATGACCCTAGGAGATGGTGGGTTTAATTAAATATGTTAAGTATATCTCTTTATATATCCTTTTAGCAAGGAGATGAAATACTTAATATATTTTGATATATTCATATATATCAAAGGGAGGCTAATTAACAATAAAACCTAACCCTAATTCTCCCATAGAGCCGCCAGCATCCTCTCCTCTTTGGAAATAATTTTTGCCTTTTAGAAATCATTGTGTGAGAAGAAACCAAGGTAGGAAGAACACTTCAATCGGAATCGGTACCCACACATCGCGATCATTGTAGTGCGTCCGAGTCATACGTGAGAAGGTTGCTAGTTCGTCTTCAACGTATTTGGGATTTCTAGAAACTTATCGACAAGTTTCATAGAGGTATTAAACTATTAATATCAGTATAGTTTTTATTTTTTATGAAAATCGAATACGTTATTTTTTACGGTCACAACGTCGATTCAAAAATCATCTTTTTTTTCCGCTGCGCGGCTCCCTCTCGAACAATTCATGCCAGAGTCGTGTCGTGATGACGTGCTTCGTGAGTTTCATCATTCGCGTCTTACAGTACATCCAGGTGACACCAAGATATATCATGTTGTGCATAGGTAATTCTAATGGAAGGCATGAAGAAGGGTGTTGCAGTCCTCGTTTCATGCTGCCTTACTTGCCAACAAGTGAAGGTCAAGCATCAAAGACCAGTGGGTCTATTGCAACCATTACCAGTATCGAAATGGAAGTGGGAGAACGTCTCCATGGATTTTGTGTCGGGACTTCCGAGGTCGCCGATGGGGAATGATGCAGTTTGGGTTGTAGTGGACAGGTTGACTAAGTCCGCACACTTCCTATTAGCATGATAGATTCTGTCGATAAGCTTAGTAAGCTTTCTGTGAGTGAGATTATCAGACCCCATAGAGTGCTAGTTTCCATCGTCTTGGACCGAGACCCTCGCTTTTCTTCACATTTTTTGCAGAGTTTACAGTTAGCCATGAGTGTGGCGCCCCATCCTCCGGGCACGTCGGGACATACATAAGTATAGATAAGGAGGATATTCTTGCCATTCATTCACATTTAGATATCATAAATATTATATCATTAAGAGTTTTAAACTATTCATAAGTACATAAGGATTACAGTCTCACCATAAAATTTAATAAAAATTACAATACGCCCGTGGAAACTGAACAAAAAGAACAAAAGGTAAAAATCCAATTATTTAGTTAGCATTGTCGAGGTCCACTGGCTCTTGCCACTCGCCCTGTTCTTCAAAGCCTTCTTCCTTTTCGGTGGTAACTTCCTCCAAGAACTCCTTCTCCTCACCTGTGGCACAAATGCCATGAGCCAAAGCCTAGAAGAAAACTCTCCAAACTCTCTAACCAATCTCACGGCATAAATTCACCACAACACATTTCATACAACACTTAAAGAATTTATAAATCCAAGAGACATAAAAATATGTGAATTTAGCAGACAAGTAAGTATTAGATGACAAATTTGCAGGTAATGAAGAGTGCAATGCAATGTGTTTGCTCAACTCGATTATAAATCAACAAATCGAATTTTGAGTGACACCATTACGTTCCCGTACACCAGCGTTCCCAATCACGAAGGCATATATTAAACGCTCGGCTCAAGATGTGGCATGACTCAGGACATAACACGGCTCAAGATGTATATGACCCAAAATCGATCATACCCAACACGATAACCCAAATGGTACTATTACGTTCCCGTATGTTAGGTTCCCATACATCAGCGTTCTCGATCACAGCGGCATATAGAAGTTGTTCGGCTCAAGACGTAACACGGCTCAGGACGTACATGATCCAAAGTCAACATATTCAATATAATAACCCGAATGGTACTCCACTACGTTCCCGTACGTTAGGTTCCTGTACATCAGCGTTCCCTATCATAGCAACATATACCGGCTGTTCGGCTCAAGACGTGATATGGGTCAGGACATAACACGGCTCAAAATATGTATAGCCCATTGTCAGCATCCCCATCAACTAGGACTCACTAATCATTACATTATTCAAAATCCTCCATCCTTATTCCAAATGCTCTCACCAATAATTTGCGCACAAAATCCAACCCACAATGACAGGTGTAAAAGGGACTCTGATAAACCAAGATGCAAGTATAGTAATGCTCATGGTGTGCAATATGCTTCTCATGTACAACTAATTATAGCATGGCATGCAAACATGATATAGCACGAGGTACAACTCACTAAAGCACATAGTACAAGTATACGAAGCATAAGTTATAATTTATGTAACATGGATCCAACCTATCGGCATGGTTTTTAATCATTAAATTGTTAATTTCGTATACCAATCACACACATAAATTATTTAAAGTCCATATATTCAAGTTCCACAATATGACATGCTACACATACACTTAGCCAAATTTATCTAATTGTTTAAGTGTAAATTTTAAAGTTATAACAGTATTTTGAAGTACCTGGTTATGAATTTAATTTCTTATTTTTAAACAATAATTAGATAAAAATATTTCTTACAACTTTTATATTTAACACTAAGGTCAAATCCTAGGGTAAAATGGTCATTTATTTTAATTAAAGAAAATCCATTCAGCACTTTATAGAGAAATGAGCAGAATTTGAGCCTCCGTTGGCCAAATTTTTGTGGTAACAATTCAAGGTCCATTGTTCTTTTTTTTGGAGAGGTTTTAGTTTAAGGTGTCCCCTACAAGTTTCATGGTTTGTGCTAGGGCTAGTTGTTTGGAACAAGTTGATGATTTTGGCCATTTTATAAAATCAGTTCAGTCAACCTAAAAAAGGTCTACATAATAAGTTTTCAACAGGGAATCTTCAAAACGTTTGGGGTACCATCCGAGGGTATTTTGGGCTGATATCTCAACAGTATTTCTCTTAATATATTAGATACATTTTTCATGTTTACCACTTTTGGATTTGGTCATTAAAAACTTAGGTTCTTGGTCTCACAAAAATGTGTGACCGAGAGTAATGTCAGTCACTAAAACACAATAGTGACTTTGGGATGGGTTTTGTCCTATGAAGACTTCATATAGTTGGCTTCTGTTTTACGGAAAGCAAGATAAATGTGTTATCTACAAGTTTTATGTTTTGACCTAAGCTCGGTTCTCATTCCATCTTAGGGTTTTTGTGTCTTCAACTAAGAGTGGTCAAAATCTAACACTCTTTAGTAAAAATGGTATATCTGGAGTTCTATCTAAAGAAATCACTTCAAACAAATTTTGTATGAAAGAGGACTTAAAAATCTATGCCTGGACATAAAAATCACTTTAAGATCGTATTTCTACAATTAGTTATGATATTTTAAATTTCGTGGCAGAATATTGGTAAGCCTAGAAAATTAGATTATTTAGGATTTTGATAACTTAGCTCATGTTGTCTGTATTTTTGATGTATTTTCTTTTCATGCATATCTTATACTCATACAAACCAAAACTCCAGAATATATTCAAGCCATAAAACTCAAAAATACGCACATGCAAACTCATACAACATTAGATCACACATAAGCAGTCCCTATTTTAACATCAAAACGCCTTTTTACCCATTTTTTTGTTCTTATTTTTGGTTGTGTTTTAAGAGATAAGTTGAGAGGAGTTTTATGTTGATATTGGAAAGAAAGTTAGGAGGTTTTACTTACCTTAGAAAGATTAGATAATGGTGGAAGCTAGACTAGGACTTGGTTTTAGAAGATCTCCTAGCTCCACCTTGGATCCTTCTCCTTCTTTCTCCTTCTTCTTCTTTCTCCTTCTTCTTCTTTTCCTCTCAACACTTGAAGAACCTCAAGAGCACTCAAAATTCTGATCTCTCTCTCCTTATTTCCAAAAATGAAGTAGAGAATAGGGGGCTTAGGTCATGTTTTATAAGGAAAAAGATAATGGAAGTAATTATGACATTATAAGTTATTTTTTGATTTTTCAAATTTCTTATTGGTTGCATGGGGAGGTAATAGGCTATTTGAGAGATATATATTCAGATTTTGCAAGTGGCAAGTCAGCTAGGGGCTGTTTGGGCAGAGCAAAAGCTGATTTTTCATTATTTTGGTGATTAAATGAGGTTTTGACACAATATTATGTAAGAAAATGCTTTAAAATTTAATTTAGTGTTTTAGTATTCTAACCTCTTAAAACGTACAATATTAGTAAGTTTATGATTAGTTTAGTATTTCCATAAATTATTATAATTTTTATAATAATTAATTAAATAGGTGTAAGCTTTTAACTCAAATTAAGCTAGTTTGATAATAAGTGATTTTTTGATTTATTTATTGTGTAGATACTTTAAATAATGATTTGTTTTCTTTTGTTGACCTATATTATTATATTGTTATGTATATTACTTGTATAAAAGTCTTGGATCATAATAATGCTTAATTTATACAACCTTTTCTTATTTTTGGGCTTAAAAAAGAAAAAAATAACTTTTTATGCACACAACCCTATGTGGTCGGCCACTAGGGGAATTTTTGTTTTTGTTTTTATGTTATTTTGTCTTTTGTTTCTTAATTGTATTTAAATATCTGATTTAGGATGTCCAAGTGTCAAATGTTAAAATTTTAAAACTTTTTGCTGTACTAGAGACGTTTTGCTGTACTAAGGGCAAAATGGTCATTTTACCCTAATAATGAGAATTTTTTATTTTTAATCTAATATTTCATGTTATTTTCTTAGTTTAGGATAGTAGGAGTCTTCTATGAGGATTAAGATTTTGCCTCTGAGCATTTGGTCTCTTTAGGATTTTCGGATCGAATTAGGATTTTCGGGCCGAATTAGGGTTTTTGACCTTTTTGTGACCTAAGATCTTATTAACTTACCATCGCTAATACTAGGGTCTGGGCTAGATCGCTACATGGGTCGTTATAAATCAGATTGTTACAACTAGGGTATGTACTAGGGTGTTACAAACTACCCCCTTTAAACAAATTTCGTCTTCGAAATTTCATCTCGTACTTTATTGTGTGGAAGGTTGTGGATGGTTTACTTGCATAATTTCTTTTCGAACTTGTGCCCTTGTTTACTTGAGTTGTTTTTTATTGAGGGTGTGGACAGGGTTGGGCTTATACGCTCAGTACCTTGAGTGATGATTGCTTTATCTTGCTAGAACTTTAAACCAACTGCTACAACAACTTTCAAATGTAACATTGCATACCTATGTTGTGGGGTTGTTGACTAGTGACACGTTAGCCTAAAGCCTTATCCTACAAGCGTTCACTTTCTTGTAATGATATAACAAGTCTAAACTACATACGTCCCAAAGTTGCGAATATGAGCGTACCTCTAATTATCGACGAAAGGCCTGGCCGCTTGGATATGTTGTTGGTGCCCTTCTGGTCAAGGTTGTGGTTGTTTCCATTGCTGCGGTTGATTTTCCCAGTTCCCCTATCCTAGCTGTGGACATTGATACTTTTTGTGCCTAGGCTGACCGCATTCATAGCAGAGCCTTACCTTTGTAGGTTGACCCCTTGCTTTCTTTGGTCTGTCGGCTAAGTGGTATGACTTTTTGGGAACAAATTCCCTATTGTTCCTTAGTGGTCCTCCTTGACTAATACTCTCCTTTTTTTGACTCCAATTCCTTTTAGAATCGGCTAAGTTTATTTCTATCAATAGGGCTTCTTGTACTACTTAAGTGTAAGTCAGAAGTTGCAAGCATATGACTCTAGTTCGGATAGAGGGTTCTAAACCCCACTCGATCTTTTGTGCCATTGATTCTTCGTCCGATATGATGGTCGTGGTGAATCGGCTCAACTCTTCAGAGTGGTTGACGTACTGGGTTACTAACATAGATCCTTGTTTTAGCTCCAAAAATTCTCTAACTTGTCCCTATCGGAAGGGAGCTAGGAAGTACTTTTCTAAAAATAATTCTTCAAACTGATTCCAAGTTAGAGCTGCCACATCTTGAGTGTTGTCTATCATAGACCACCAGTAGTCGGCTTCTCCTTCTAGTAGGTGTGCTACTAGAGCTACTCGATCGGCATCGGTCTTCACTCCCATAGAGTTAAATAACTTCTTGACAACTCTCAGCCATTCTTCGGCTACTCTCGATTCAACTCCTCCCTTGAACGTAGGGGCACATTATTTTTTTGAGTTCTGATAAGAACCATGCCCCTATCTCGGATGTGAGGATAGTTAATGCTAGTGGTAAGCATAAGACCTGAGCTAACCCTGGCACTTCTTCGTCTATAGGTCCATCCGCTAGCTGCTAATGGTTATGTTGTCTACCTGCCATCTGAATAAAGAGGGAAGGTGTTGTGGCTGGTGAGTTTTCTTTTTGAATTCTTGATTGTCTTTAGGTTTTGGGATCTTGTGGAGTTAGTTTAAGACTTATTCATTTGTATTTCTTGTCATTCAAGTTCGAGTACAAAGAGCGATTATAAAGAGCGAGGCACATAACACATAGGGGTTCAATCAGAATAAGTGTGGATAAAACCATCAGAGTTTGACCACGTAGTACCACAATACTTCCAAGTTCCATAGCATTTCCATTGTACTTCTATATGCCACACTCCAGCGAGTCCCAAGCGAACTTTATCGGTGACGGCTATAGAAACCTTCGTGTAGGTCTCCATTAGAGATGTCGCATGAGCCCTTATTTAGAAGTTCTTGAAGTCAGGGTTATTGATCTTCTAAACACGTTAAGCGCGAACGTTGACATACATTTTATGCTTTAACTCCAGGTAGAGATCTACTTTTCGACTCAATGATGCGCTAGGTGGTTCTTCTAACGATGTGCACGATTCGAGTTTTCCTTGAAAGTGCTAAACTCTAATAAATTTCTCATTGATCTAGGTCTTAGGAGAAGCGACTTGGGGTAACGAGTGGTCAAACATTTAGCCGAGGATTTCGACTGATGTACTAAACTGCACGATACGTGGCTGGGGTTTAGAATGGCTTAGGGAAGGTGAACAAATCTTCTACCGAGATTCAATGAAAGATTCCCAAATGGTGCAAAAGATAGGTTAGATGAGGTCAAATGGTCACGGTTAAGGTAGTCACTGTTGACACAAATTGAAGGGATATTTGGGGTTCAAATGTAGGTGAAGCAAGAGGAGAACAATGAACAATACTTAAACAAATGTCCTCAGATCTAATCCAGTACTATCAAATTCGGATAAAAGAGATGTTAAGCATTGGGTAGCTAAACTAGATATTTTTCCTGAAGTTACGTCGGCCTAATGGACTTCAATTCAAGTATCCAAGTCTACTTCCCTACAAAAGAATTCACAAAAATAGCTACAATAGATTGTGGTCTCAGGATCGAGAGAATGAATGATGGAAAATTTTTTATCAATGTCGAATGTTCAGAACGGGTAATTAGAAAAGAAGAGTTAGTTCAAAGAGGCTGGCTTGAATCGGAGGAGAACTAAATGCAAATACCGGTCATCATTGAGGCGTGAAAACATGAGGATAAAGTTTTTTTTTATAAGATTAAATTTATGATAAGATTATCAATAAGACTTGGGTGCATCAAGGTTGCCGACGAACAACATTTGACGGTACCGTTGAAGACTGATGATGTAAGAAGGAATGATACACGAAGAACTTCAAATAGGTATAAAAGTTGAAACAAGGGTTTAGGGTAAACGAGAAAAGAACTTATAAGGATGAAGTTATGGGGCTCTAACGGTCGAGTGATATCTGAAACTTCTACTAGTGCGAACTTTCATCTACGCCCCTTAAAATAAAATAACTTGTTGCATGAATCTTCAATCTTTGATCTCGATGCTCTTTCTCGCCCTTCGCATGTAGATACCCTGCTACTTCTGATCCTGGTAACATCCTAACACGACTTGTTATAAGACTTAGACGCAGCAGATTTTAGTTCTTATAATGTATAAATGATAATTATAATTAATACAACGCACCCTATTATGCTTCTACACGACAGAATGCATGGTTTCCCACAACCCAAGGCCTGAAGGTTAACTAAACCTAGGTTCTGATACCAACTGTGACGCACCATCATCCTGGCATGTCAAAAAATACATAAGTATGGATAAGGAGGATATTCTAGTCATTCATTCATATTTAGATATCATAAATATTACATCATTAAGAGTTCTGAACTGTTCATAATACAAACGATTATAGTTTTATTAGAAACTTTAACAAAAATTATAATATGCCCATGGAAACTGATCATAAAGAACAAAAGGTAACAACCCAATTCTTTAGCTAACATTGTCGGGGTCCGCTGGCTCCTGCCACTCGCCCTGTTCTTCAAAACCTTCTTCTTTTTCGGGGGCAACTTCCTCTAAAAACTCCTTTTCCTCACCTATGACACAAATGTCCATGAGCCAAAACCTAGAAGAAAACTTTCCAAACTCTCTAACCAATCTCATGGCATAAACTCACCAAAATGCATTTCATACAACACTTAAAGCATTTGTAAATCAAGGAGATAGACAAAGATGTGAATTTAGTAAACAGGTAAGTATTAGCCGACAAATTATGCAAGTAATAAAGAGTGCAACGCAATGCGTTTTCCCAACACGATTATAAATCAATCAATCGAATTTTGAGTGACATCATTACCTTTCCCATACGTTAGGCTCTCGTACACCAACGTTCCTGATCACGACGACATATAGCGGACGTTCGGCTCAAGACATGGCACGGCTCAAGACATAACATGGCTCAGGACGTATATGACCCAAAATCGATCATACCCAACACCATAATTTGAATGGCACCATTACATTCCCGTACGTTAGGTTTCCGTACATTAGTGTTCCCGATCACAGCGGCATATAACGACTGTTTGGCTCAAGACGCGATACGACTGAAGACGTAACATGGCTCAGGACATACATGGCCCAAAGTCAACATATTCAATATAATAACCCGAATGGTACCACTACATTCCCGTAAGTTAGGTTCCCATACATCAGCGTTCCCGATCACAGCAGCATATAGCGGCTGTTTGGCTCAAGACGTGATACGGCTCAGGACATAACACGGCTTAAGACGTATATGGCCCATTATCAACATCCCCATCAGCTAGGACTCACTAATCATGACATTATTCCAAATCCTTCAACCTTATTCCAATAATTTGCGCACAAAGCGCAACCCACAATGACAGGTACAAAAGGGACTCTAATAAACCAATATGCAAGTAAAGTAATGCTCATGGTGTGCAATATGCTTCTCATGTACAGTTAATTATAGCATAGCTGTAAACATGATATGGCACAAGGTACAACTCACTAAAGCACAGAATACAAGTATTCGAAGCATAAGCTATAATTTTGTAACATGGATCCAACCTATCGGCATGGTTTCTAATTATCAAATTGTTAATTTCATAAACCAATCACTCACATAAATCATTTAAAGTCCATATATTCAAGTTCCACAAGATGACACGCTACTCATACACTTAGCCAAATTTATCTTATTATTCAAATGCCAATTTTAAAGTAATAACAATATTTTGAAGTACCTAGATGTGGATTTAATTTCTAATTATTGAACACCAATTAGATAAAAATATTTTATACAACTTTCATGTTTAACACTAAGGTCAAATCCTAGGGTAAAAGAGTCATTTATTTTAATTAAGGGAAAACCATTCAGCACTTTATAGAGACAAGTGTAGAATTTAGGCCTCTGTTTGCCACAATTTTGGGGTATCAACTCAAGGGGTATTTGTCTGATGTTTTGGGAGGTTTTAGTTTAAGGTGTTCCCTACAAGTTTGATGTTTTGTTCTAGGGCTTGTTGTTTGGAACAAGTTGATGATTTTGACCATTTTATAAAATGGGTTCAGTAACCTAAAAAGGGTCTACATAATAGATTTTCAACAGAGAATGCTAAAATTGTTTGGGGTACTATCTGAGGGTATTTTGGACTTATATTTTCTCAGTATTTAGTTTAATATTTTAGCTTCATTTTTCATATTTACCACTTTTGGATTTGGTCATTAAAAACTTAGGTTCTTGATCTCACAAAAATGTGTGACAGAGAGCTCTGTCCGTCACTGAAACACAACAGTGATTTTGGGAAGGCTTTTGTCCTATCAAGACTTCATGTTGTTGGCTTATTGTGGGTGGAGAGGAAGATAAATGTGTTATCTACAAGTTGTAAGTTTTGATCTAAGCTCGGTTCGCATTCCAACTTAGGGTTTTTGTGTTTGAAACTCAGAGTGGTCAAAATATAACACTCTTTGGTAAAAATGGTATATCTGGAGTTCTATCTAAAGAAAACACTTCAAACAATTTTTTTATGAACAATGACTCCAAAATCTATGTCTGGACATAAAATTTACTTTAAGATCATTTTTTCACAATTAGTTATGATATTTTAAAGTTCGTGGCAGAATGTTAGTAAGCCCAAAAAATTAGGTTATTTAGGATTTTGGTAACTTAGCTCATGTTGTGTGTATTTTTTATGTATTTTCTTTGCATGCATGTCTTATACTCATGCAAACCAAAATTCCAGAATATATTCAAGCCATAAAACTCAAAAATATGCACATGCCAATTCATACAACACTAGATCACACATAAACAGTCCCTATTCTAGCCTCACAATGCATTTTTACCCATTTTTTTGTTCTTGTTCTTGTTCTTGGTTGTGTTTTAAGAGATGAGTTGAGAGGAGTTTTATGTTGATATTGGACAAAAAGTTTGGAGGTTTTACTTACCTTAGAAAGATTAGATAATGGTGGAAGCTCAACTAGGACTTGGCTTTAGAAGATCGCCTAGCTCCACCTTTGAATCCTTCTCCTTCTTTCTCCTTCTTCTTCTTTTCCTCTCAACAATTGAAGAAACTCAAGAACACTCAAAATTCTGATCTCTCTCTCCTTATTGCCAAAAATGAAGTAGAGAATAGCGAGCTTAGGTCATGTTTTATAAGGAGAAAAATAATGGAAGTAATTATGACATTATAAATTATTTTTTGGTTTTTCAAGTTTCTTATTGGTTGCATGGGGTGGCAATAGGCTATTTGAGAGATATATATTCAGATTTTGCAAGTGGAAAGTCGGATGGGGGCTGTTTGGGCAGAACAAAAGCTTATTTTTCATTATTTTGGTGATTAAATGAGGTTTTGGTACAATATTGTGCAAGAAAATATTTTAAAAATTAATTTGGTGTATCTTTTTAGTATTCCAACCTCTTAAAACATATAATATTAGTATGTTTATAATTAGTGTAGTTAGTATTCTCATGAATTATCATAATTTTTATAACAATTAATTACATAGGTGTAAACTTTTAAGTCAAATTAAGCTAATTTGACAATAATTGGCTTTTAAATTTATTTATTGTGTCGAAGCTTTAAATAATGATTTGTTTACTTTTGTTGACGTATATTATTATATTGTTATATATATTACTTATATAAAAAGTTTTTGGTTAGAATAATGCTTAATTTGTATACGTTTTTCTCATTTTTGGACTTAAAAAGGCAAAAAGTAATTTTTTGTGCACACATCCCAATGTGGCCGGCCACTAGGGGCATTTTTGTCATTTTTTGATGTTATTTTGTCTTTTGTTACATAATTGTATTTAAATATCTGATTTAGGGTGTCCTTCTGCCAAATTTTGAATTTTTAAGATATTTTGCTGTATTAGAGACTTTTTGCTGTACTATGGGTAAAATGGTCATTTTATCCTAATTATGAGAATTTTTTATTTTTAATCTAATATTTCATGTTATTTACTTAATTGAGGATGTTAGGAGTCTTCTCTGTGAATTAGGATTTTTCCTCTGAGCATTTGGTCTCTTTAGGATTTTCGAATCGAATTAGGATTTTCAAGCCGAGTTAAGGTTTTTGATCTTTTAGTGACCTAAGATCTTATTGGCTTACCATCGCTAATACTAGGGTCTAGGCTGGATCAGTACACGGGTCGTTATAAACTGAGTTGTTACAACTATGGTCTGTACCGAGGTGTTACAATAAGGACAAGCCTACTTCTTAGTACGGCCTTCCATCCTCAGATTGACGGTCAATCATAGCACACCATTTAGATACTCGAGGATATGTTGCCAGTGTGTGTTCTAAACTTTTGTGGGTCATGGGAGGATCATTTGATGCTAGTGGAGTTTGTCTACAATAACAGTTAATTGTCGAGCATAGAGATGGCACCTTATGAGGTGTTATATGGTAAACCTTATAGGTCACCCATTTGTTGGACTGACGCTAGTGAGACGGCCATGTTACGGCCCGAGCATGTGCCTCAGACCACAAAAAAGGTCATCGCGATCCATAAAGATTTAGTGACTGCTCAAAATCGACAGAAGAGCTATGCTGACAAGAGGAGAAGACTGTTGGCGTTTGAGATGGGAGACCATGTGTTCTTGAAGGCCTCACCCCGAAAAGGTTTGATAAGGTTCGGGAAGAATGGAAAGCTATCACCCCATTTTATCAGACTGTTTGAGTTCCTCGATAGGATTAGAGAGGTAGCCTATCGCCTTGCCTTGCCACCACAGTTAGCATCCGTGCATAATATTTTTCACATGTCCATGTTGTGCAAGTACGAACCGGATCCTTCACACATGTTAGATTGGACCGGATTGAGAGTTAAAGATGACATTATCTATGAGGAGAGACCAGTGAGGATCCTTGACACCAAAGAACAAGTCTTACGAGGAAGGACCATCTCTTATGTGAAATAAAGATTTTGTTGCTTCACCACGGTGTTAAAGAAGCAATGTGGGAGCGAGAGTCAGGAGTTCGTGAGAAGTACCCCGAGTTGTTTGATCCTTGATGTATACCTAATTTTGGGGATGAAATTTCCTAAGTGGGGGAGAATGTAGAGACTCGGCCCATTTTTATTTGAAACATTTGTTTGAACCTTGTGGATTAATGTTTAATTATGGGAAGGGATTAAAATTTGACCACGAGTATGATTGTTGATCGTGATTATATACTTGTTTATGCATGAATATAATTATTGTGGATGAATTGAATGAATCGTGGGGCGTCAAAACAAATTTAGATTATATGTATATTTCCCTTTCTCGGTTTACCTTCCAGCGAAGGACCGCTCGAGCAGTCCCGAGACCGATCGATGGATTTGATGGTAAATCATGATAAATCTTGAAATTATGAACGATTTGTGATGAATCTAACTCATTGTTGTTGTTGGATATGGTTGGATTTAAAAAATGAGAGCTTAGGGTTTGATTTTTGGGTTAACCCTTAAAAATTGGGGGGTTTTGGATTGAAAGATTAAATGATAAAATTGATTAAGGATTTGGTAAACTTTGGATTGTGGGAACCTATTTACATGTATAAAATTCATGAATTTGATAATATGTGAAATGATGAAATGATAGAAATTGGGGGTATTGAATGAACTATGAGAATGTGATGAATTTTTGGGAATCACGAGGTATTGGTTGGGATTTTAAGCTAATTAAAATTGAAATACTTGAAATCTATGAAGTTAAGAATGTAATTTCATTCTTAACTCCATGTGTGTTGCGTGTTGACGAGAGAAACTATGCTTGGGTTGGACTTGTGCGTTGGATATTGATGTGATGAAATAAAAGGACCGATTTTGAATCTATGGATCGTTTAAGTTAGGCTTGAATAACTCCTTGATGAAAAACCAAAAAACTATGCAGATTGGGTGACTTATCCTTCGGCTAATAACCAAGAACAAGGTGTTAGTTGCGACGGGTTATAGAACGCACCGTTACTTAATGGATCTTGCATGGCCCGATTGGTAGTAACGCAGCGAGGCTCTATAAGGTCGTTTGGTGTCGGCTCCTAGTATGTAAACCATAAGTTGGTTAAGATATGAGATGATGTGAATGATGTGTGTATGTGTATATGTGAGTTGTGAGCTTGAAAATATGAAATGGGTGTAATGAAATGGGAATAAATGACTAAGTGATGAGCTTGTCTTGCATAAGGAAAACCGGTTATGTAAATGAGAATTTAGTGGAAAATAAAAGTTAATTTTGATAAAACTATGTGTTGCATTTCGTATAACCATCCTCGCATGTCATGCGTTTATTCACTGTTAGTTAATTTTCAACAAGCCTCGGCTCATGTCGTATAAACCATTTAAGGTGATAGCGGAAAGATGGTTATGGACTTAGGAATGTGGTCGTGGGACCCTTTTTTGTAGTTATCGATAGAATTACATGTCTATTCGTATCATCTTTTGAGAACTAAAAGTTGTAAATGTAATTCTTTTTTAACACTTTGGGTGGTAGTATCCATTGTTGTAAGGCTGTAAGACCATGAACTCATATTTTCTATGCATGAGAGGAGGTTTATTACCATTCTAAAAAGTTGTATGATAGGTAAATGTTGGTTTCTTAAAGTTTAGGAATGTTTGGTGGTGTTTCTCTATTTGTTTGATCTTATATCTATAAAAATTGGTAATAGGAAAGCCTTACCTTTATACATGTTTTGATGTGAAAATTGAATTTTTGGAACTAAGTTTGAGAGAGGAGTCCAGAGCTAGACCGCTCGACCAATCTGTCGAATAGCTTTCTTGTGGGCCTGGGCTTAGTTTTTGGCGATCGAATAGTGGATCCTTGTTATCTTTGTCGATCAAATAATGGATCCTTGTTTTTGGTGATCGAATAGCTAATCCCGTTCATATGGATGGAGTCTCATTTCGACGAAGTTTATTTTTCATCAGAGTTCGAGGCATCGAGTTTTTAACTCAACGCGGTAGGATTCTAGACTCTCATGTCTTAAAGGGGTGCTACGTGAAATAGTATGTGTTTATACCATTTAAAAATGCATGAAAAGTTGGTTTTAGTTCTTAAAATGGGTTTGGTTGGAAGAAAAGGTTTTTAAGGTGTTGTTTATGATTTTTTTTAAGTTGTTGGTTTTTACGATTTTTTTTTCAAAGTTGTGGACTCGTGTATGTTCGTGAGTTTCAAAAATGCGAGTTAAGGTGGTTTGATTTGGGGCAGTGAAGCTTTTACCGTTGGCTAGGGTTTATTTTTCTCACATTCAGTCGACTGAAGTGAGTAGTTCAATCAACTAAATGGACAGTGTGGTGGTTTAGTTGATTGAAGTGGGTGACTCAGTCGACAGACCTACGTCGGTGGTAAATTTTAGGTTTCCAGTAGCTTTTCAGTCGACTGAATGGTGGTCTTCAGTCGACTGAACTCCTGCTAGGGGGTGTTTTTCTTCTTTTCTTTTTGGAAGGTTATGAGGTGGCCTTGGATGTTTTTCTATGTTTTGTTATCATTCTGGAGGGATGACGTGGTTTGGTAGAATGTGATATTTGTTCATGGTTGGATAAATTTTGTTGGAGACAAGACTACCAAGATCTATGTTTTTGTAAACGATTAATGAAAAAAATTTAATTGGACAGGCAATCGCTAAAACGGGCTCCAGATAAAACTTTCGATGACGAACGATCAAAATAAAACTCGTGCATCCAAAGTTAATTTAGAAGAAAATACCTTTTTACCGGTCGAATCTTCAACTACGATTTGAATCCGAGTTGAAGCTCCTGTCAGATCTTCAGCTGTATTCCCTTATGCGATTCCTGGATATAGTGTGGGCTATAATCCTCCGAGAACTCGTACCGGTAGAATCAAGATAACTTTATTCTTAGAAGACAAGTTATAAAATTGGTTCATTCTACTCGCATATATATAGGGCTACAGTAGAGCCTCAGGAGTAATTATGAGTAAAACTTCCAATGGAACACAAACACATATCAGCGATTTCTACAATTAAGCAAATCTCATAGCGATATATGCAATTATAAAAAATCAGCAGCAGTTTTTGCAATTTTCATAAAACAGTGAATTACAGTTCACACCACTAAAGAACTATAATTGCACTCTGACCCATAATCTCGAGACCATATAGCATTGAACTCCTGTTATTAAATGCTTACCATTTCTCCCCACGTTAAGATTTTCGATACCCTCCAATTAATTTTAATTACTAATAATTTAATTTAATCGGTATCTTGATATTCCTTAAGCCTTTCTACTTAACTTGTTTGACCGTCGGATAATTAAATTCACCTGTAGAGTTTAGCCCGGTTAAAACTTATAAGCTTCCTTAAGGGGGTATCGTCAATCCTGATCTTTCGGGACATAGATTTCGTTAATAATTAATATTCGCCATATAAATAATACCGCTATCCAACTCACCGGGAATATATACCCATATAACATAGCACCCAATAATAAATCAAAACAATGAATATTAAATATACACAAATTAATAATTATTTCTAGATTAAGAGGATAAGTATTATTCATAATAACATTGGGGTGTAAATTAATTTATATAGTCAGTATAAAATTAATTACCTCAAATGTCCCGTTTAATACACACAAAGGGTACTGGCATAGAGAATTGGAACAATAAACGACGCTATTATTTATTCCTCGTAACCAAGACATGCCTACTAAAACTCTGTGCCACAGTCGTACAGATGTTATGTCCATTTTTATCTAAACTGTGAACATAAAACTTATATTATGCAAGAACCTAAAATATGATCTTCTGTGTGTAAGACGTACTCTACACACCAGATTAAATACTATACAGAATATTAGACATCCATGCATAACAAAGAAATGATATGCATACAT
>JAOTRH010065147.1:0-18311 GCA_034768845.1 Heliamphora exappendiculata | reverse complement strand
CAATGGCCACTCATGGCTGTTGGTTTCCAGACTTCAATTGCAATAGAATGGCCAATTCAATTGTAATTGAATCTGTTATTGAAATTTGGATTTCAATGGCCAATAAAATTTACAGATTTCAACACAACTAAATTAGAAGTTCGCTTCAAGCCTTGTAAACTTAGGGTAGGGCTCTGGTATTGTTTGAAATATTATTACGAATTTTTTTAAGAGTAAATTTATTTTTTTAATTAAAAATATTATATTTATTTTACTTAAAAAGTTAATTAATGTGTTTAGAATGTATATTATTTTTTCAAAAAAAATAGTGACTTTTTTAATGTGTCAATAGCTACAGCTTATTAAATAACTTTTTTGTAAGAAAAAGTATATATATTTTTAATGATTCCAAACAATTAAAGCCTTTTTGAGAAAAAAAAACTCCCATGAATTTACAAGGAGGCAGCCATCTATGGGCCCTCGCCGCCCTCGGGTCATGGCCGTGACAGGACTTTAACAAACTCCCATGAAGATGTTTATTGTGAGTGAAAGCAGTTCTGTATTGAACTTTCTAGATCCTTCTACCATGAAACTGGTAATTTTTGTGTTTCTTCTTTCCTATTGAAGTTAGATCATTTTGAATTTTGAGATTTGAGGAAACAGGTATCTCATCCTCCTCTTTACTATAAGGTTTATAATAAACATTTTATACAATATTAAATCATGATGGTGCAATTTTCTATGATGATCTTCGATGGCTTATATTTGACCTGAAATAAATCAATAAAATTGTTAGGAAAGGTGCCAAATTATTTTTTGGCAGGGTTCTCTCCGACAGTCAAGTTATTTATCTAATAAAGTGAGAGTCAAAAAAGAAAGACAATTAGAATGTTAGAGAATGCGTGCCTAGGATTTTTGTTATGTCCTTTTTATTAAACTCTCGATACACGTGATGTATACATTACATGCAAGCCGTTAAGTCGTCTGTACAATCTTATATTTTCTACTATAATCATGCGTCGTGGAGGTCACATGCTTAACTTTAACTAGCATAAAGGTTAACTAGACAATGAGAAATGTGACCAAGAATTCAAACTTGGGCAGATAGTCAATTGTCCCGTCAAACTTTTTTTATCATCCCACTTCTTGCTAATCAATAAGTGGATATTTATCGCAACTAGGTAAATACTCACTCAGAATCTTCAGAGTGATTAAGGTTGACCAACTCCAATCCTCAAAGGATTGGGCATATTAGATTCTCTCTTCCTCCTCCTTGATAATGTTGAGGCTCCTCGCACGACTTAAAGAAAGATCCCCACAAAATTGAAGTGAAAATCCCCAAGAAACAAAAAAACAAAAAAGGAAGAAAAAGTGAAAATATTTGTTTTTCAACCCTTGTTCACTGAGGGCAATCCTGTGATCAGACCATATTTGTATTCTTAACAGAATTTGTTTTTCTTTTGTCTATGAGCTGCATGAGATTATTCTATCAAGTATATTTTATATTGTTTCATGTTTATGTGTTTCTTTGTATATTTCAATAAACTACTTTGTCAAATTATTAGTATTATTTTCCAAATTTGTGGCTAAAGAATCAAATTGTCTTTTAATATCACCAATAAAAAAATAGTTTACCAGTTTTTCTTATTAAAATATTAAATGGAGCCCATGCAATACATGCTCTATGATACAAGAATATCATCAACCTTTGGTTTAAGGTCCACAACGAAGATGTAATATAACATTTGGTTTATCATAAAAATAAATAAATAAATAAATATAACTCTCGGAGTTCATTGGATTTTTTAGGCCAAATTACTTGTACCACTCTTTACACATATTCTTCCATCTCAACACCTCTATTATTTTTTTACGACCGTCACCAACTACCTTCAATCACGACTTTCGATGACAACTATCAAAGAATTATGTTAGCTTTTCAGTAAATTTTCAACAACCACTTTCGGTGTCCCTTAAATCAAAAATAATTGTACCTGTTTGAATATGAAAAAAATGAGCACTTACTATTTTATGTGGTTATGGTAGCAAATAGAATGATAATGGTAGATATGTTATGATTTTATAAATAAAGATAAATTCCACTGTTTATATACAATTAATTATGAAGTTAATTTATCTATTCTTATAACTGGTGCTGGAACAAATAAATATAAATTTTATTATTCAAATACAAATAATAATAAAGTTTATTTGTTCTATGTAACTGGTTCTGAAGCGAATAAAGATAAATTTATTTGTTTTGTATGTTGTCAAAAAAGTCATTAGAGAACCGTTGAAGGTTACTAAAATCTATCATATGAAAGTCTTCGAAAAACAGTTGCAAGTGGTGACCGAAAAATAGTCATCACTAACGGTTGGAAAATGTCCGTCGATAGTTTTCCAAAAACAATTGCTAAGTGGGAAGAGAATTGAAAATGGTAATAAGATGGTTAGTGATGCGCGCTAAGTAATTATGAGAGTGTGTGGATAATAAAGGTAATTTTATCCATAAAATTGCTTAACATTAAATTAGAGAACCTTAATTCATAAATTTTTTAAAATAATAGACCTTAGAACTTGAAAAAAATTAAAGCGAAGTAAATACACTACAAAGTTTAAAAATTAAGCATTTAACTAAAAAATTAAGTATTTAACTAAGCATGTGTTTGGACTAACTTTTTTTAGTAATTTTTAAGCTTTTTAGTTTTTATGTAAAAAAAGTAAGTGTCAAATCATTACTTTTTTTGAAAAAAAAAGTAAAAAAAATTTCACTTTTTTTCTATTGCCCAAATCAAGTGATATTTTTTTGATTTTTAAACCAAAAAAACCTGATTTAAAATTCAATCCAAACACAGGCGAAGTATGCGTAAAAAAAAAAAAAAAACTAGTTGAAAGCAAAAACAATGCTAGGAAAAAATCTTTGAAAAGGGGGTGGACAAAGAAAAACACAACTTTAATTTAGGGATACTAATAGTTTTCAGTATCTCTTTTATGAAGCATTTTCAAAGCTTAAAGGGCGATTGCCCCATCCACCAAAGAAAATATTTGGTAGGTAGAAAAGATCATGCCAGATTGATGACATGATCTACTAAATAATTTTTTTATCCGCTAAATAAAATTTTCATCCCTTCTTTGAGTTCATAATTGTTTATTTGTTTATTTAATTTTATTTATTTTTATTATTAGTAAAAAAATTTATTATTTTGTCAAATTATTTTATTTTATTTTTTGACTCATCTAATCAAGATGAGGCAAAAAAGTAAAAAAATTTGATCAAAATATAAAAAAAATTTAAAAAAACAAAAATAAGCTAAAATAAGTCAATAAATCAAATTTTATATAACTTATTTTTGTTTTTTTAAAATTTTTTTTAATTTTTTGATTAAATTTTTTTATTTTTTAAATTTATTTCATCGAGACACTAGAAAAAATAAAAAAAATTAATCAAAAAAATAAAAAAAATAAAAAAAGGAGAAAAATTCACCACATTTAGCCCAGACAGAACCATTAATTTACTGAGGTGACGTTTCATGCAATGAATAATTTCTTGAAGAAGGAAGTGGAAGTTGTCTTCTACGCAATTGGGGGACGCAAATGCAGTAAGGATGAAAAGTGGGGGCACCGACGGTGAATAATTTGTAGAAGTGAAATAGTGAATAGTCCAAACGCGGCTTTCGAGACCATGTGACCAAACAGGACCGTCTTCCTTCAAAATTCCGGTCCCGTGGTTTTGTCAATCATAAACTGCCGCAAGATTATTTAGGGGTGTTTGGCTAAATTTTTTGATTTAATTTTTATTTTTTATTATTAATTTTAATTATAAATTATTATTTTTAAAATATTTATAATTTTTGTTATAAATTTTAACTAATTTTTTATTTAAATTACAAATTATAATATTTACTAAAAATTTATAATTTTTATTATAAATTATAATTTATAAACTACTCATTTAAATAATTTCAAAACAGCCATTCATACAACTTCATCATTACCCAATTCGGTCCTTTCTCCGTAATAAAATTTAGCTCTTTCATTAAAAAAATTAAAATTTAAATTATATCGTTAAATTTTTTTAAAAAAGCCAATCATTTTTTAAATATTTTTTTTTTAAAAAAAACTTATACATATTTTCAACAGTACAACTTTTTTTTAAGTAAAATTTTTATAATACCTTTAATTAAAAAATTAACCTTCCTCATAAAAATAAAGAAAGACATGTTAATATCTTAAACAATATAATTTTTTTGCCAAATAAATTATATTAAATTTTTAACATTTTTAACTAAAAAATCAAAAAACTTTACTAGCGAATCAGAGCCAACATAAGAACCCTGCTTAAGCTAAATTCTGTTAAATTTTTTTATTTTTATCTTTTTTTAAATTTTTTTTACTTTTATTTAGAATTTTTTACTTTTTTGAACCGTCTCGATTAGGTAAATCAAAGAATTAAAAATCTTGATCGAAAGATGAAAAAAGCTCATTAAAAACAAAAATAAATAACATAAAATTTACCTTATTGGCATATTTTGGCTTATTTTTATTTTTTTTAAATTTTTTTTTATATATTTTGATAAAAAAAAATTATACTTTTTTAGCTCGTCTTAACAAGGTGAGTCAAAAAGTATAATAATTTAACTAAATAATAAATTTTACTTACTAAAATTAAATTAAAATAAATAAATAATAATTTTTGCAACGGAGTCAAAATCAGAAGAATTCTTAAAAAAAATACTAATCGAAACTCATTAGATTGTGATTAAATAGTATATAATATATAAATATTTATACAAAATATATTAATATCTATAAAAATAATAAAACTCATATTAAAAAATATATTAATATTAAAAAAAAATTATCTTTATTAAATTATTATTTAAAATTAATTAAAATCTCGTTACCAGCACCCTTCTTAAAAAGTGTCTTGAAAAGAAATTTAACCTCTACCCAGAACCCAAAAACAAAAGCAAGATGAAAAAGTATTTAACTGTCCGAATGATTGGTACTTATCTGAGTTAAGGATGGGTCCCTCGGAGGTCGGTGCAGTCTTTGGTTTGATGTTATGCCAAATAAAATCAAGATTCAATGTGTACAGTGAAAGTTCCGTTGGAATAAAGTCGTGTTTGTCTATTTAATTCATCTTCTCCTAATAATTGTTAATTGCCTTGTTTGGTAGTTTGATTTTTTAAAAAGGGTTTTTGTTAGGTGGGATGAGGTGGAGGAAAGCAAAAAATTAATTAACACCAAACAAAGCCCAACATAAAAGCTCACATCGGTTACGTTTTATTAAAAAAAAGTATTAAATATTTTTAAAATATTATATAGACAATACTACATGATACTTCTGACAAATAAATAGTCACAATTTGTATAATATGAGTCATTTTTTATCTTCTAACCACTTAATAAAAATAAATTATCATGTTTTCACAGTAAAATTTGTTACTATCAGTCTATCATATTAAATTAAAATACCACGTGGACTTACCAATGATACTCTAGACCACCAAATAATTACTCTTCATTAAAAACCTAGTTTTGTACTTGCAAATAAGTTAGAACAGGATGGTCACTCTAGTTTTAAATTTTATTTTCTATGTTTGATGTGTATTTTTATGGTGAAAACGGTATTTTATTGAAATAATCATTTTTGCAAAAAATGTGAATACTTGTTTCTTATTATAATTTATGAAATAAATATTTTATTTAAATATAAAATCATAATACCCATCAAATCATCATTGTTATCGCCATATAGTCACACTACTCCTATCGTCACACTATCACTGCTACCATACCTCCACCACCCTATTGCCTTGCCATTACCACCACTCCATTCAGCCTCTATTACCATTGTTGTTGTAGCAGCACCCACCACTATCCCACAACCACCACAGCCTCCCACACTATCACCATTGCTACTGTCATTCATATTACTGTTGTCATCACCATCACTACTGCAACTATAATCACCACTAGAGGTGTTAAAATAACCTGGTTCAACTTATCCTTACCCAGCCCACGCTCGAAAGACTCATGCCAAAATTCGAGCCAGGCTGAGCTAAACTTTTTTCGAGAAGAGGAGATCCAGGCTCAGCCTTAGGGGTATTTAGGCTCGTACTCGAGCATAGGCCTAGACTACAGCCTTTGGCTGGATTTTTTTAATTTTTTAAAATATTTGTTGTTATTTTAGAAATTTACTTTTATATACTATGTCTATATTCTTTTTATTTTAAATTAACTTATAATAATTATTATTTTTAAAATTATTTCTATATATAATAATTTTAAATACAATGGTATATACAATTTAATAAATAATATTTTATTGTAAATTTATATTTATAAACTCACTTATAATTTAAAATACAATGTTATTTACCATTTAATAAACTATGGTCTATTATTAGTTTATTTTTATAAACTAACTTGTAATTTAATAAACAATAAAATATTATTACTTTGTATTTATAAACTAACTTATGATTTAAGAAATAATATATTTACTATATTTATTTTAGTTTATAAATATAAACTTCTAATAATTATTATTATTTTATTATTATTTAATTTTTATACATTTATTTTCTGTTACATATAATAAAATATAAAAAATAATAAAGTTGAATTTTGGATCGAACTAATTTTTGGACTTTTGTAGCAAAATTTGGCCCGCGCCTACAAGCCAAGCTTAGGCCGGTCCACGGGCTCTAAGGGGGAGGCCCAACCCTAGCCTACTGCTCTTCGGGTTTAGGTAGGCTCGAGTCTTGATCGTATTGCTACAATAGCGAGCCCAGCCCGACCCCAGGCAACCTACGGGCCTCGAGTTTTTTTTACACCTCTAACCACCATCACCACTGCTATCCACACTGCCACCACCCCCATTGTTCCATTACTGTCACCGCCGCAACTGCCTATTGCCCCACCATTACCATTACCATCACCCCACCACAACTACTACCACCGTCATTACTACTATCACTATTCTACCATCAACATCATTATCACCACTGTTTAACCAACGCCACCACGACTGCCATTATTCAACCACTGTCGTTACCACCACTGTTGCTACTATCACGGCCCCAATACGAAAACTACTATAATTTTTAAAACTATTATTTTCATAATCACAACCAAGCACAAGAAAATATTTTCTATAAAAATATTTTATATTCTAAAAAAATATTTTTTATCCAAACAAATAAAATAATAATTTTAAATTTTATATTACAAAACAGTGCGGTCTTATAGCATGTCATATTTTGAATCCAATGGTTAAAATTGTCCAAATTTACATCTAACGATAATAAGTACCACTTTTAAAAAAATATAATCTCTCCTCATTTAATGCAGTTGGTTTGAAAAAATATTATCTCTCTACTCATTTAATATCATATCTTTCCTTATTTTTCTCTCTTCAAAAAATATTATTTATATTCACAAAAAATATAATTTTAAAAAATTATAATTTTAAAATGCTTTACAGTTTACATTTAATGTAAAAATATTTTGAAACTTTTTTTAATAAATAAAACAGAATTTTTAGAAAATTTTTCTTCTTTCTAAAAAATAAATTTGTTATATTAAAAAAATATTATTTTGATTACTTTCGATAGAGAATTGTTAAATTAGTTTTTTTAATATAAGAAAATTCGTATTATGTGACAACTTAAAATGTCTCTATTTTTTTTACAAAAAATGTTTACTATTTTTTTAGAAAATATTTTCTTCCCAATTAAAAACTAAAAATTTAAATTGTATATTTTTTCCCATCAAAATATTTATAATTAAAATTGTTATTTTAGTTACCTTTGATGGAAATTTGGTTTAAATAATTTTTTAATTATAAAAAAAAACTGTTGAGAAAATTATAAAAACTTTATAATTTATTCTACATAGTGTAGAATTTTTATTTTTTGAATGTGAATATTATAATTGTATAAAAATTTATAATATTATACATGTGAAAAAATGCGAAGTTATGTGAACGAGGTGACCTTGCATATCTCTTCAAGATTTGTTTTTTATTTTTATTTTTTTGTGAGGAATTTGAATTAAATTTTTTTAATTAAAAAAATTATTTTTTTCTTTTGAAATTTTGATTGGTTGATGTAATGACTTATAAGAAGATCATGGATACTTTCTAATTTAATCTTCAAACTCTACATAATGTAGGAATTTATTTTTATTTATTTTATTTCTTAAATCTTAAGTATTTTAATTATAATAATGATTGTTTTGAAAGTTTAATAATTTGTTTAATTGACTTTTTATTTTAATATTTTATTTTTTTTACTAATTACATTTTATGTACAGGAGAGTGCAAAAGTTCTTTAATAATTGAGTAGAAGAAATCGATTCGAAAGTGCCTTTTAGAGGTATGGGTCATAGCTAAAAAAATATTTTATTAAAAAAAAAATTTGATCAATTTTATTATAAAAGAAATTGTACATAATCTCCATTATCTTTTATGTAAATCTTTATTGGTTGAATTGTTTATTTTTAATAATTGATTATGAATGTTTGAAAAGATAATTATCTTTTAAAAAAAATCAAATTGATTAGAAGTGCTTTTAGGCATTTCTAATCAATAAAATGGGATTGACAACTAAAGATGGAATAAAAGTCCTTTAAAATTTCTACATCATTTTAAATCGACAACTAAACAATAAAATGGGATTGAACATTCCATTCTATTCTATCTTTTTATTCTATTTTCACTTTCATTTCATTCCAATCACATTCTATTCATGTATTACAAACAACACATAAGGGATATTTGGCAAGAGACTTATGTGAAAAAAAATCATAATAAATACACGTAAAGAATGAATATGCGTATAAAATTATAACTTCAACGAACCACGAATCGAGAAAAGTTTAAGAAATGGTAATTGTCAAAATTGAGGGTTGCGATGGTAGCGAGACCTAGCCACTTAAACCAAAAGAAGAGATGAAAGATGAAATAAAAGGAGATGACGAAAAGAGAAATTAAATTAGATAACTAAAAAAAAAAGGAATGGAAAGGTACATAAGATAGTCAACCAAAGGTAAATCAAGGAGTTTAATTAGATATTAAAATAGCATTTGGGTTAAGAATTTTCCCGTAAAATAAGCAATGTTTCTCTTCTTAAGATGAAATTTTGAGCTCTTTAAAAGATAACTTGGATATACTTTGGGCCATAAAATAATTTGAATATGGTAATAAAGTGACTGTATTTTAAATACCAAATTAGAGACTATCATTATAGTGCATTTGTTAAAAATATTAAAATTTGAATATATTCACTTCTTCAATCAAGATGCAATCATTTTTTCTAAATATAATTCTTAGTTTTATTGTTAGTCAATTAAGTAAGGACTTTAAATGGGATGGAATACCTCATAATTACGTATTCGGATATTACTGTTTCTTAATGCATGTCAAGTTACAGTTTATGAAAAAACAAAATTTAAAGTAAATACAAAAATATTTTAAAATAATTTATACATAATAAAACTAAAAGTATCCTTCTCTCATGCCAAACTTATTTTAATTTTTTTTTTTAAATTAATTTTTATTTGCATTAAATAATTTGTCCGGTCCAAAACTAATTAAAACTAAACACAGAAACATTAAATAGACTTAATTTGACAGTAGGGAGTAGGGAGCGGTCCAGAGCTATTTATATTAATAAAATTGGTCAAAATATAAAAATAAAGAAGAATAGAAAAGAAACTTTTATTAGTCTTTAAAAATAGTGATGCAAATGTGAACTTCTTTTGAAGTATAATTAGACTCTTTTACGTACGAGCATTAAGAGTTCCTTTTGTATTGTCATTTTCAACACGAACATAATTTTTTTTTATTTTTTGATTTCATTAACACATCTCTAACACATTGTCTATCTATTTTAAGACTAAGTGCCTTTTTGAGATAATTTTTAAGCTTAATTTTAAAGAGATATAATTTTTTAAAAAAAAAATAAATAAATAAATAAGTGTGTTTGGTATAATTCCTTGTAATAACTTTTTGTTTATTTGCTTTCAATTGAAATGTCTAAAATGTTTTTATTTTTATCTTTTAAATTATAGTGTTTGAGATATTGGCACGATTTTTTTTATTTTTGTGAGTAAAGTTAAATTTTTTTATGTAAGAGTATTATAATTATTTTATTTGAGAAAAAAATTAAGGTGCTTATGATATGTATTGACTTTTTTATTAAATTAAGAGATGAAAAAAAATTAATTAATTTTTAAAAAAAACCAAATAATGCAATGTAAATATAAAGAAATCAACTTAAAAACTAGCCCAAACATACCCTAAATATATTATCATTTTTACAAATGATCTTCCAGAGGTTTTGTCATTAGATGTGTGTTTCTAAGCACATCTTTAAATAAATATAATTATAGTTGTTCAACCTGGCAAATCCTCTAATTATGACTTTAAACAAAATTTGTACTTGTGAATTTAGCTTTTTGTTGAATTATAAACTAAAAACAATAATCTAAACAGAAACAAACACTCCCTTAGCATGACAAAACAATTTTAGCTTTTTATTTTTAAATGAATACTTTGCAACTTGTTAATAGTTATCAAAATTAGTTTTTAATATTTAAGAAGACAATTTTGTCTTTTCACAGCCCTATTAGAATATGCACTGATTTTTTTTATTTTAAAAGAGAGTAAATATTTAACTTTTTGACTTTTTCTTAGTCAAACTAGTTTTTTGAGTGCCTTGAATTTTTAGTTAAAAAGTTAAAAAAGTTATTTTTTATGAATTGTTTCAAAGAAAGTCAATTTGCCTATCTTGTCCGAGGAGGTGTGTTTGGTATTACTAAAACTAGTTATTTACAGATTATAACTACTTATAATATAAGTTATTATTATTTGATAAAAATTATAACTCGTAGTTAAAATAGAAAAAAAATAGTTATAACTTGTAATAGAAGTTGTGAATGTTTAAAAAAAATTATAATTTATAATTAAAATTAATAAAAATAAATAAAAAATTACTAGTAGTAACTTTGTCAAACCCCCTTAATACTACTGTAATTTTTATAATGTCCCATCAAATAAATAAATATATATATATATATATGTAATTTTTATCATGGGTCTTCTAAAAGCTTCAAAAGTTAAATTTTAATCTTTTAAGATTTTAAAATTAAATAAATAATTTTAAAAATAATCATTAATTAATACATTTAAAACTAATTTTTAGCTATAATTTTCTTGATTGTTTCTACTCAAAAAGAAAATTATTAGCAATAAAAAATAACCTTCTTCAGTAATTAAAGAAAATTGTTACAATACATTCAAAACATAAATTTTAAAATACAAAATCTTTAATTGTTTCTATTCAAAAAAAATTATTGTCAATCAAAAATAGCATTTCTAACAAATAAAATAAATTTTCTACAATACTTTATCTATATATAATATATTATTGCAATGTGTTGTGAGTCTTTTATAAAATCCAAAAATAAACATGTCAAGCAATTATTAATCACTTTATTCTAAAGATAATTATTGGTTTTCTATTTAATATGGTAATATTTATTTAATTTCTTAATTTATGACATAACCAATATAAAAATATCCATTAAATCCATTATTTTATAAAATCTTTACTTGAGAGTGGAAGAATATAAAATAATTAAAAATTAAAATATCATTATTTTTCATTATTATTTGTCATCAACATATAAATATTTTCAAATATAAATATTATTAAAAATAAAAACAAATCTTTTAAGGCCTTGGGGATCACACACCATTTGTTTTTTTGTGAACATGAGTCCAGAGCTTGGGTCCACTATGGGATGGGCAAGTGACTTAAGGCCCAAATATAGGAAATTTGTTGGGCCATATTCAAACTGAGTGATTGTGGGAAGTGCACCACCAGCAATCTGCCATTTTTTCCAAGCCCAGCACAGTGTCACACCAGTAATTATTTAATATTTTTGGGGCAAGTTCATTGGTGATTTAAGGTCACGTTTGAAGTTAAGCACAAAGGTATCAAATTTGACTAATACTCAGAACACATTTTTTTATCCTATAAGAATTTCCTCGTTGTGCTGTAGAATAACTTTTTAATCAAGTTAGAGGGATAATCGTGTTCTTAATTATTTGATAATTAAAGTTATGAATGATTATGATTTGTATATATATATATATATATATATATATTATGAGGTAAGCAAAATGTTAAATAAAAAGTTATCAAATTAATGTAGATCCAAACTATATTATAAATTAGGTAAATTTCTTATTGTAAATTCAATGTGCTAGTAGAAAATTTTTATGTACGAAACAGAGGTAGTGATCCAAAAAATTATTCGAGGGCCCACCTACGCTACTACCAAGCCCATAGTTATTGACTTTAAGAATGGACTTGATCCAAGTAACTTTTCTTTCGTTTGCGTTTGTATTAATTTTTGAATTTAAATAACCAATTTTCTTAATTTTTAAATTATGTAGTTATTGGGTTGTTAAAATATGTAATTTTTTTAGTTATGAATCAATATATTTTTAATTACAAATTTTATAATCAATCTTATAAAATACATATGATACATTTAAAAAAAACGCAAAATTAGTGAACGGTCCAATTTATAGACCGTTTACTATTTTTCATCCAGTATTATATTTTTTAACGAGTAAAGTTCATCATCATAAAAATTTTAACGTACAAGATCCTCTATCGATGCATGTTTATTTTTTGGGATAAAAATACCATCTATATATATAAATTTTTCTGTCTTATTGTAAACACGTATAAAGATCATAGATAAATTTATCTGTCTTATTGAAAGCACGTATAAAGAATATAGATAAATTTATCTGTTTGTATTATCTCTATTTAATATGCAAACAGATAAATTTATTTGTTATGCAAAAATATGTAAAACACACAAATTTATCTATTTACATATATTTATTATGCATAAATATACATAACAGATAAATTTATTTATTTACATATTAAACAAAAACAGATAAATTTATTTATTTACTAGATATTTTTTAGAAAAATCACACAATTAAATTTTACGTATTAAAATATTTTTTTTTTTACAAAAAAAATCCCCTAAAAATAAAGTGTGTACCATAACTGTCTATCTTACACAAAATCACAAGATAAATGATGCCTTTTCCAACTAAAACCTCCCCTCCTGTTTAGTCTATCCTCCCGATTTTTTTGACCTCAAAAAGCCTTTTTTTCAAGCACTTATACAACAAATTAAATATTTTTATATGCAACAAAAATATGAATAGATACTTTTATCCATAACTGTTCAAGTGCTTGAAAAAAAATTTATACTATTAAATATAGTATTCTAATTTATAATTTCATCTTCATAAAAATAATTGGTGAAATTCATCCTTTTTTTTTATTAAGGTTAGGCTAAAAACTTATCATTCATTAAGGCATTCCTTCATGATTGCATTTCTATTTTCAATAGAAATGTATATTCACATATAAAAATTTTCTTTATCAATAGCGTTTTTAGTATGATAGATATTTTTTATTCACTACTCATTAAATAATTGTAAATATTTATGTAGATCATACTTAAATTTTCTCTAATAATGAAATTCTTATAAAAGTTTGTGAGTAAATGGGGATTACTCTTCTGCTGCGGCTCACACCAATATATTATCCGTTTTGCGCCATGGAGATATATACGGTTTTGTTTTGTTATTTCATATGAAAAGATTATTTTTTGATGAATTGAGGGTGTAGCTACTTTATAATGCGAGTTTAAAAATTTTAGTTAATGGTTGTGAATTCATTTTTCATATATTACCCCTAATATGTAAGGCCCTGTTGTGTAGCTAGGGTTCAAGAGAAAACACCAAATGAAAGGAACTGTTTTTTTGTTAGGGTCTACACTAAAATATTATTTGATTTGTACCATTGAACAAGCACAATTTTATTTGTTCAAAATTAAAAAAAAATGACTTAATTGGTTGAAAGTGAAGTTCACATTGTAAAGTGAGTCACCTTAATCAGGTAATATAAGATTCATATTTTTTTACCCCAATGTGTAGGATCACATGGTGGAGATATGATTTTCACAAATAGAGCCAAATGAAGAAAGATCATTCATCTACTGTGGACTACATCAAAATATTGTCTGTTCTTTGTCATGGGAGTACGCACGACTTTATTTTTTTTTACTTGAGAAAAAATCTCTTAGTAGGTTATAAGTGAAACTCATCTTATAAAATGAATCAAAAACATTCTAACTGAACGATGTAAAATTCAACCCTTAGCCTTTGTTTGGTAATATGGTATTGAGCTGATTTTTTTGGTTTTAAATAACTTTAAGTTAAATAATTAAAAAATTCATTTTGTTAAAAAAATAGTAACTTTTAAATCATCAAAAAAAGTCAAATAAACTCAATGTAAAATTTCACGGTTGCCTTTCAGCCTAAATGAGTTAGGATATAATTGTTTGATTGAAATTTGTGTAATTTTATATGTATAAGGGTAAAATTAAAAATTGTTATGAAAAAAGTCTAAAAGTCTAAAAGTAAATAGACTAAAAGATAAAGATTAAAAAATAAGACTTTTTAACTTTTTAAGCTTTAAGCTAAAAGTTAAAAAATCAATGGCCAAACCAAAGCTAAGTGAGCTTTTTTTTTTTTCCCCCTCTTGTGTGTGTTTTTTGGTCTCCATCCCTACTTTGCTCTGGCCTCTTAACACTTATTTTTTCTTTTTTAGCTTTTGTTTTTATTTATTTATTCATTTATTTTTTTCTCCCTACTTTTTGTACCCACAGCAACACGTTTTTTGCTTTAGTTCTTCTTCTTTTCTTTTCCTACTTTGTCCCTACCTCTAACACTTTGCTCTATTTTGGTCAAGTGGTTTGACTGCTGGAATTTTCATAAATATAAAGGGTATTTGAAATTTAGAAAGGAAGGATGGGGGCAATTTAGGCTTGGTATTGATAAATTTTGCTTATTTCACTCCTTTTTTTTGCATTTCTTGGATTTTTTTTTATCAATTCTTTTTACTTTTTATTGCTTCTCAATTAGAAGAATAAAAAAGATAATGACTAAAAGAAGAAAAAAATTAACTAAAATAAAAATAAGTACAAAGAATTGACTTATTGATTTTTTTAATCTTTAGATCATATTTTAAAATTTTTTTCGTTCTGTCTCGACGAATGAATTTCAAAAAGTAAATTCTTTTAATAAAATAACAGTCTTTTTACTAAATTAAAAAAATCAATAAAATATTTTTAAGAAAAGTATCATTTATCTGGTGATTGTGTGTAAGATTTTTTTGTTTTTTTTGATATCTAATGAGGTCATTAAGATTTTGCACAATTATAAGACGTCGTTAAATAATTGGTTTGCTCCTTAAATAAAATGATCATATAATAAATTTATTAAATTTTGTTTATTATTTGGTATGCCATACTTCTTGTTAGTTTAATGCATTTCATCACTCATATTTGCTAGTAATATATTTTTGACAAATTACATGATAAACATTATATAGACAAATAAAATAATTATTTGATCAAGGATACAAAATTTATTCTCAGCTTTTGTTTGCCATCTTTAAAAAACTAATTAGTTTTTATAAAAAAAAAATTGACTTTTAGGTTAAGATGTTTGATATTTCTAAAAAATTTATTATATTTTTTTTAAAAAAACTTATATGCATTCGAAGCATACTATTATTTTTAAACGTGCAGTTGTGCTCACATGCGTGTGGGTCATGAATTGTGAAAGGTTAAAAATTTATAATTTACGTTTTTAATTGTTTCAAAAGAAAATACAAAGAATAAAAATATTAAATTATTTTTGACTTTTGTTTGGTAAATAAAATGTCACAAATTTTACCAAGTTAGGTGTTTTTTTATTATAATAGTATAGATAAAATGACTATAATATTTTTAATTAAAAAATTAATCCCGCTCTAAAAAATTTTAAAAGAATCATGAAAGTATCTTAAATACTGCAATTTGAAAGTTAAAAATAAAAAATTATTAGGAATTTTAACAAAATGAAAAAAAATAATAATCTAAACAAAACATCTCAAATAATTTATTTTTTTAAGAAAAAAACTTAAATCTTCTAAAAACTAATCTTTTTTAAACATCTCAAATAAGGGCTGAATGAATTATAATAAGGCTTCGTTCCACAATTTTTGAATTTTAAGATGAGTTTTCTTTTGTACTATCTTTTTCTCTGGGTTAGAATTTGTTGTTGCAAAATATTTATATTTTTAAATTTCTATTGAATTATTGAAAAACTCAAAACACAATTTTTTAAAGTATGTATAATTTAAAAAAATTTAATACATTAAAATAAAAAAAATATTTGTAAAGAGAAAATCCCTAATCCCAAATTTATAATATTGCCCTTGTTTGGGATGTTTAAAATTTTTAATTTTTAAGAAATTTATTTGTTATTAAAAAAAAATAAAAAAAATAAAATATTTGAGATAATTTTAAGTAGTAATTTTTTGTTTTCTACTTTTTATTAAAGCGTTTTAAATGCCTTTATTTTTTATTTTCAAGTTGTAATTTTTGATATATTGTAAGTTTTTTTTTTGTCTTTGTGAGGAGATTTAAAATTTTTAATTAAATATATTCTAGTAATTTTATTTTTAAAAAAGTTAATGTGTTTAGGATTAAAATTAAGTTTTTTTAAAACAACAGATAAAAAAAAGTTAATTAACCGTTTTAAAAAACTAAATGGTATATCTTAAAAACTGTTTTTTTTTATTTTTTATTAAAAGCAAGCTTTTAATAGATCCCAAACACTGCCATTGCCGACACCGCGGAATGGCCAAAGCGCGTGGTTCCAACTTCCAACTAACCCGTCAACGCGTTCCCATCGCCGCGTTGCAACGTGGAAGCACTAACAACAAGGATCACAATTGTCGGCAAATTATAAGATGATGTTGATGTCCCTATTATTTTTAATAAATACAAATATTTAATTTATATTAAGTAAATTATTTTTATTTTTTATTTACTATACAAATGTGAATCATTAATGTTAAATTAATAATGTAAAAATTATAGTTTATGGTATAGATAAATTTTAAAAAAATATACTAATTTATAGTTAAAAGTAGTTATTCATAAAAAGAAAAAAATAATTATAACATTTAATAAAAATTATATATATTTTTAACAATGAAATTTTGGTTAAAAATTTTAGAAAATAAATTTTAACGCGCAAGATTCATTAATAAAAATTTTAACACGTAAGGTTCAATTGAGTATTTTTTTTCTTTAAAAAATACACTATAAACAAATAAATTTATCTGTATAATATCCAAATAGATAAATTTATTTGTTTATATATTTATACCTGATAAATAAATTTATTTATTTGCATTATTTGTATTGATATGTAAATAGATAAATTTATTTATTAAGTATAAATAAGCAGACAGATAAATTTATTTATGTTCTTTATACGTGCTTTCAATAAGACAGATAAATTTATCTATATTTTTTATATATTTTGAAAAGACATAGATAAATTTATCTATTCTAAAATATTTTTGTCCTAAAAAAATTTTGCGTGTTAAAATTTTTATGAGAATAAATCTTACTCGTTAAATTTTTTTATATTGAATAAAAAATAAAAAAAATTTATAAATTAAATTGTTCATTAATTTTTTATTTTAAAAAATTATAACAAAATTTTAAAATTAATAATAAAAAACTAAAACTCATTTCGAATAGTTTAGTACTCTCCTCTTGTTATGATTTAATTGGTCATTAAATGCGAGTGCGAAAAGGAGCGCCACTAATCAATGGGCGACTTTTGGATATCATTGGGGAGCGTTATAGCGTCCGACGCGTATTGATTTATACGACGATGTATGGATTGTGGAGCGAGCTCCGACACCGTGTGTTTAAGATCACACGGTAATGAAGTATTGAAAAGATTTTACTGGTTGTGTTCGCCAAAGCAGGAAGCTTCTCCGTTCGAAAAGTGGAACTTGGAAAAGATATTGTGTAATTTTTTCTCCCTGTTCACGTGCAAGCGTTTTCAGAGGACCCATTTTTTTAATTATTGTAACAATACTTAAGAGGATTAACTTACTTTATGAAATTAATATTTTAAATAATATAACATAATTATAAATATTAGATTAAAATAAAATTTAAATAAAAATTATTAAGTTATTAATTTGATAAAATAAATTTGTATATTATTGTTCTTATTTAGAGGTTATTTATAACAATTGTATAAATTGCCATGTATTTATAAGTGTAGTGAGCTTTCATATAAATACTTCGGTTTTGTTTGGCATAATTTGTTTAATTTTTGTTTTTTTTTAAAAAAAATTTTGACT
>JAOTRH010065136.1:0-18311 GCA_034768845.1 Heliamphora exappendiculata | reverse complement strand
CGCAAGTTCAGGTCCTTCTACGAAAACAAGTATTTTAAGCTCTTGTGATCGGAGAAAACCTCAAAATGCTCACCATACAGATAGTGGCGCCATGTCTTCAAGGTGAAGACTATAGCTGCCAACTCGAAATCGTGTGTAGGATAGTTCCGCTCGTGCATCTTCAATTGTCGGGAACTGTAGGCTACAACCTTGCCTCCCTGCATCAGAACACATTCAAGACCGTCATGTGAAGCATCACAATATACAGTATATCCCAAGCCTCACTCTGGAATGATCAGCACTGGCGGACTGGTCAACCTCATCTTCAGCTCCTGGAAAGCTGACTCACAGGACTCACTCCAAGAAAACACAACTGCCTTCCACGTCAAGCGTGTCATCGGTGCAGCGAGTCTAGCAAAATCATTCACGAACCGTCGATAGTAACCGGCCAAGCCCAGAAAACTACGTATCTCAAAGACACTCTTCAGTTGCTCCCAACCGGTCACAGCATCTGTCTTTAATCAATCCACTGATACCCCGTGTGTTGACACTACGTGTCCTAAAAATCTCACCTCAGTCATCCAGAACTCGCACTTCTCGTACTTCGCTTACAGGCGGTGCTCTCTCAGAGTCTATAGTACGATCCGCAGGTGATCCTCGTGTGCCTCCCTGGTGGGTGAATATATCAGAATATCATCCATAAACACTTCCACAAAATTGTCCAGATAAGGATGGAAGATCCGGTTCATCAAACCCATGAACGTAGCAGGTGCGTTCGTCAAACCGAATGGCATAACCAAAAACTCGTAGTGACCATAGCAAGTCCTGAAAACGATCTTCGCTATGTCCTCGTCCCTAATCCTCAACTAGTGGTATCTCGACGTCAAGTCAATCTTCGAGAAGCAGCTCGAATCCCTCAGCTGGTCAAACAAATCATCTATCCTTGGCATCGGATACTTGTTCTTCACTGTCACCTAGTTCAACTTCCTGTAATCGATACACAGACACAAAGACCCATCCTTCTTCTTTGTAAAAAGGGCAAGAGCTCCCCACGGCGAGGTACTCGGATGTATAAACCCCCTGTCTGGCAACTCCTGCAACTGCACCTTGAGTTCACGCAACTAAATGGGTGCAAAGCGATAGGATGGTATAGATATGGGAGCAGCTCCGGGAACAAGATCTATAGAGAACTCTACCACCAGGCTCGGTGGCAACTCAAACATATCAACATGAAAGACATCAGGAAAGTCGCACACCACCGGAGGCAACTCTCCTCGAACCCCAACTACCTCATCCAACATAAGGGCTGCAAAAAGGGAACCCATGTTGCCCTGGTCCCGCACAATACCTGGCATAGACCTCAAACCCTCATCCCGGTCTCCCACAAAACAAAAGCAATCTCCCGCTGGGGTACAAATCGTTACCCTCCGTCAATCGCAATCGATGAAGGCACAATATGTGGTCAGCCAGTCCATCCCTAGGATGACATCAAGCGCAGTCATATATAGGATAACAAGGTTAAACTCTGTACAACGACCGACGACCTCCAACACGCAGGACCTGCAGATAAGACTCAACTTCACACTCCCACTCACTGGGGTCTCCACGCACATAGTACTACCCAACCAATCCATTTCCAGCCCCAAAGAAGATGCAAAAGCAGATGATATGAATGAATGTGATGCTCCGGTATCGATAAGAACACATGCTCATGATCTGTAAACTAGAAAGGTACCTCTGATCGTGGAGGTGGTAGAAGCATCGGGCACTACCGGTGCTCTGGGTGAACTAGGATCTGCAAGAATATAAGCTCTGGATGATCCGTTACGGCTCTGAACTGCCGACTATCTACCGGACTGCACTAAAGCTCCTCCCTTTGCAAAACGGGACGTCTGAGCTCTAGGCTGTGTATACATCTGTCTCCCCCGGCCTGATGGAACAGCGGGTGCGCCTGCTGTACTACGCACACTCCCTCCTCTAGGGCAGTCCCTACGGATGTGCCCAGACTGGCCACACTCAAAACATACCACTGGCCCTCTTCCCTGAGCCTGTGACTACGACTATGCCTGAACAAGCGGTGCACTCCTGCACTCAGCCGCACGATGTCCTGGCCACTGGCATCTATGACAAACAAGTGCTCTCTGGTCTGACCTTCCCGTTGAAGCTACGGGAGGCATGGATGTAGATGACTGTGGCGGATACGACCCAACTGGATGAGAACTCGGACCAGATGTCTGTCGACGCTTGTCCCTGCGTCCCTGGAACTGTGTACGTCCCCCATCTGACTGACCCCTGCTATCCCTGTCTCTGCGCATCTCGTTCAAAGTATCCTCCACTTTCATAGCCGTCTCCACCAGCTCTGTAAAGACCTGCATCTTGAACGCTGCCACTCTGTCTCGGATAGCGGGCCTCAAACCCCTCTCGAATCGTTTTGCACAAAACTCATCAATAAGTACGATCTCCTGTGCATACTGAGATAGGCTAGTAAACTCAGCCTCATACTCAATCACTATCATCGTTCCCTGCGTCAGAAACAGGAAGTCCTCTCTATAGCGATCCCTTAAAGTCGCTGGAAAGTATTTCTCAAGAAATACCTTCATGAATGCATCCCAGGTGCTTGCCACTGTGGTCTTGGCGAACTTCCACCACATGTGAGCACTCCCCCTCAGTTGGAAGGTGGCACATATAACCCTCAGATCATCTTCCTCAATCTGAAGCGAATCCAGAATCCTAGTAACCAGCTCCGGCCACTCAGTGGCAACTGTGGGATTGGGTTCCCCAGAAAAGATAGGAGGGTCCAAACGGTGAAACTCGTGCATCGCAACCGTCGCCCTCGGCTCAAGTATGGTCTCTCTCCCCCTAGAGGCCTCAGCCAGTTGCCAGATGGAGCCGACCATCTCACGCAACAGATCTCCCTCAACAACAGGTCCTTGGGGTGCATTAGCATTCCCAACATCTGGGACTGGAATGTCCCTTCGGCCAGAACCACGGCCATGGCCTCGACCTCGGCCTCGTCCTCCCCGCGTGGACATAACTCTATACGAAAGTAACATAACAGGATAAGAATTCATACAACAGGTTATTGCTAACGTTAAAGACAGATAAGCCTGCTAACACATAGCCACGTAATATCATGTCATCACATCTCACATACCGAGGAGAACCAACAAGAAAGACTAGTCTATCTTGATAACTTACTCAGATTCCTTGCTAGAAATCACGTCCGCGAAATGCGTCTCTAACTTGGCTCCCAAGTTTGTTAATCCAAACGCCCAAAGGCAAGACTAATCAATCCTAAGGTCCAACCTCCATACCCACGTATACACAATTATCATGCTGAACAGGCTATCATGCTTATGTAAGAAAACTCTTGAACACATGCAATCAAGCACACATGCATCCTCACAAGGTGATGTACCCTCTTTTCTATGGCTCATAGGTATTCGAACCTAGAGCTCTGATACCAAGTTATCACGCCCGAAACATCCAAGTCATGCGAAAGCCCACCAAAACACCCATGTAAGAAAATAGGTTTTACATTTGATAATAAAAATGTACAACATTTGGATAAAAGTCCCCACAGTTCAACTCTCATGAACTGAAAACATGCATCTCACACATGAATAAACATATCGCCAAAAGGTATACAAAATTAGCCTCAACAGGCGTCACATGTGTAAGTACATGTCTTAAAAAGGAAAAACTATAGCAATTCTTCCATCACCTGTGCAACTAGGTCAACTCATCATGCTCACCTAAAAAGGTTATACATCAAAATCTCACACCGTGAACCGAAGCCCAATAGAACATAGACAACAAAACTATAAAGCAGGCTATGCAATTATATACACACGAGCTCAATCACAGGAGCCAAAAAAGTTTTTCTTCCAAAATCACAAGTTTTCCATCAGACTATCACGAGTCTCAAAATGGTTTCATCTCTTAAAATCCCACGTTTTCCATCCTTCAAATTATGTATATCATCCTAACATATATCATGCCACAGTTAAAGGAAAGCTGTAAATAAAATAGTAAGCTCCACTTAGGCCACACAGCCGAGGAGAAAGATATAATGCAATCCTATGTACCGACTCTGCCATATCGACAAAGGTAACAACTATAGACTCTCGTCCATTACCCTCAACTCGTAGGTTTAGTAATGACAAGTTCTATACGGAGTTACAATAACAACGCCGTTAACGGAGGCAACAAACTTAGTTTACGAGGTCACACCCGAGAACACTAAGCACCCATACAACCACTTAGTTTACGGGACCATAGCCCGAGGGCACTAAGCACCCACAAACCTCGTTTACGGGGATTAACCCGAAGGCATGTAGGGATCTACTCTGCGCATGTTTCCAGACTTACACCGATGAGCATGGAATCCCAACTCAACACACACACTGTCACGGTACATCTATGGAGAACATTTTAAAAATTCACTGTAGCTCAACTACGAAAACCCGTAAAATAATTTATACCACACATGTATAAAAAGAGATTCAATCCATCAAAATGGAGATCTAAAATTATTTTCAACAAAACATTTAAAAGGTGAGACTCAACCCCACGGGTTAGCTCCAAACCTCTAAAAAGACGTTTTTCACCCGATTTCACAAAATACCTCATTTTCAAACCTCCTTTTAAAAACTACGGATACTACGACCCAAAATATGTATACAACCGAGAAATGGCGTAAAAACTCCACTTTTACCCAAAAACAACGGTTACACATGAAAATAGCATTTGATACAATTTCTACCCGGTGAAAACACGTATAATTACACAAAACACCCTTATACAGTAGTTGGGTCTAGAATCCTACCTCAGAGAGTCAAGAACTCGACGTCTCAAAATTGAACGGCATCAGAACGAGAATCTGATCGGATGAAATTGAAACCCTCAGCCCCGATAGCAAGGATCCACGAAGGAATCAACAACAAACCAAGCCCCAGACCCTCAAAGCTAGAGAGAAGGAGGAGAAAAGGGGGTAACTTAGGTCTGAAGCAAAGTTTTGAACAAATATCTCCGTCACTGGGATATTTATAGAAAATCAAATTTTGCTCTGTCCAGTCAACCGAACCGCTGAGTTCAGTCGACCGAACTCAACAAAACTAGTTCAGTCGATCGAACTGGACCCTCCAGTCGACCAAACTCATAACCAATGGCGTACTGGAATTTGTTGCTGTGTTTCAAGCCAAAAACCAACGCAACTCACCTAACCAAGGTCTGGGAAAGCACAAAACACATTTACACATGCTTTTCTACAACTTTAAAGCATAAACCATGCATCGATACTATCATATACTGGAATAAAAGCATCGCGTATATAAACAACTCAAAATTAAAAGGTCAGGGCCTCACATTCCTATTCTGAAAAACACAGCTATCTCCATATCTTCGTGGCCAAAATCTTATTGGCTTTATTGATGTAACTTTTTCGTGTCCTCTACCCATTAGACTACTTGATGGTGTTCTCACACCTAATCCTGCTCACTCTGCTTGGATATCTCAAGATCAACTCATATGAGTCTTCTGATCTCATCCTTTTCTGATGAAATCTTTCCGCTTGTAGTTGGTCTCACTACTTCTCGTGAGATTTGAAATACTCTTGAGACATCTCTTGCCTCTTCTTCTCAAACCTGGATTCTTCAACTCCATTGAAATCTTCAAAATCTTCAACAAAAAGATCGTTCTATCACATCATTTCTTCATGAAGTCAAAACCATTGCTGATGAACTTACCACTGTTGGCAAGCCTTTCTGACCAGTCGAGTTTAATCTCTATGTTTTTAAAGGGCTTAAACCAGAATATTATGATCTTGTTACTACACTTGCCGCTCGTTCGGACCCCATATCTTTTTTTGAACTTCACAGTCTGTTGCTCAGTCATGAATTTCTTCATAAAGATACATTCAACCACCCAAATTCGTTGATTTAAACCATTCCGACTATGTGTGTAAACTTCACAAGTCTCTTTATGGCTTAAAACAAGCACCCCGAGCTTGATTTTCTTATCTCACCACATTCCTGCAGTCACTTCAGTTTTATGCATCCAGATCTGATTCATCCTTATTTATTTATCATAATGGCAGTATCAATATCTTTATCTTGATCTATGTTGATGACATCGTCATTACTGGCACTTCACCATCCCATATCCAACGTATTATCTCTTTTTAGTGAAAAAGTTGCCATCAAAGACTTTGGCACACTCTATTATTTCTAGGGAATTAAAGTTCATTCTCAACCCAATGGTTCTGTCTATCCCAAAGAAAATACATCCCAAATCTTCTTCAGAAATCCAGAATGCTCCATTCAAAGCCAGTTGCCACACCTATCTCCATGACATACTACAGTTGGGTCCCCCATTAAAGATTCATGTCTATATCGATAGATTGTGGGTTCTTTTCAATACCTTACACTCACAGGGCCTGATATTGCCTTTGTTGTCAACAAGGTGTGCTAGTATATGCATTCTCCTAAGGATGCACATTGGCAAACTGTGAAAAGAATCCTTTGCTATCTAAGACAGACTTTTGCATATGGTCTTCTAATTCGCAAATCTACCTTGTCCCAAATGTAAGTATTTTTTGATGCAAATTGAGCTGGCTACATGGATGATTACAAATCAACTGGTAGTTATGCAGTTTATCAGGGTACTAATTTAATTTCTTGGTCATCCAAAAAAATAATGCATTATTGTACGATCTTCTACTGAATCTGAATAGAAGGCCTTGACAGATGCTACTGCTGAAATCTCATGGCTACGATCCTTATTATCTGAACTTTGTATCTCACTCTCTCACTCATCCATTTTGTGGTGTGATAATCTTAGAGCTACTTACCTGTCTGCGAATCCAATATTTCATGCTCGCACCAAACATGTTGAGATTGACTTTCATTTTATTCGTGACAAAGTCGCTCAAAATGAGATTCAAGTTCAATTCGTTTCCTCCAAAGATCAGATTGTGAATTTTTTTACTAAGGCCTTACCTTCCACCTCATTCCAACACCTAAGAGATAGGCTGCAAATCTAATCATTGGATTCTCCATCTTAAGGGCGGATGTTGAGATAATATGATTTCAATTTGTTGAAATGTAATTTTATCTTATCATAATATGTTATCTGTTATAATTATAAATAAAAAACTCTCTCCACAATCAATAGTGAAGAGAAAGATTCCAAATCTAAATTCGTGAGCAATTTATTCAACATAGAGTGAAAAATTTCGTTTATAGACTGATTTGTACTAATTAATTTTTTAAAGTAAGATAAACGCTGAAAAAAGCTTAAAGTAAACAATCACATAAGAAGAAAATAAAAACAACCACAATCACACACGAGACGGCGATTTTAACGTAAAAAATTCTAAACTGGGTAAAAATCACGAGACCACACAGGGTCTAGGAAATTAAATATTATAAAATTATTGGTTACAAAGAAATCTTACAACCACGGTGTTGCACCCACAACCAATGGTAGTAAGCCTGTCTTTGCCAAATTCACGTACACCAACTCGTGTGCTTGACCGCTGCTGGAATCCACCATCGAATTTCAATGCGACGGACTCCTCCACCAGGCTTCAACACTTGAGAATCCTCTCAAGTAACTCCACAAATCCAAACTAATTATTGAAGCTTTGATTGACTTGATGATTGGCTTGATTGTGCAGAAGCTAAACAATCATCAAGATATAGACTAGTTTGCGAGTATAATGAATAATCTTCAAAGTTAGTGGCGGCTAGGTTTTCATACAAAATATAATAAGGAGGCACAGTAACAAGTCGCCCTAGCCAAAAACCCTAGTTGTTGCTGCTCTTAAAGCCTGTCTCACCGAGAACCGATCGTGCGGTCTATTCACCGCTCAAATGGTGAAGTCTAAATGGCAGTATTTTTGTTGCAGATGACGAAATACCGAGAGGTGCAATAGACCGCACGAGCGGTCTGTCGAGCGGTCTATCCTGCAAGTTATTTTTGATGTTTTTTTATCTTTTTGCATAACGCTGCAATATTAATACTTAACTTCAAAAGAACAAGTGTTAAAATATCAACGAATAAAATAAATAATATGAATAAACATTTGTCACATATTTGCCAAACAAAAGACGAATTAAACCGAGGCCAAAAAATTCGTAACAATCTCCCCCTTTGAAAATTCTGTGACAAAACCAAGCAAGCCAACTAATCCAATTAAAAAAACTGACACGACACAAAGAACAAGCAAGCAAAACCCTTTCAGCAAAACCCTTTCACAAAAAAACTCATACTCCCCCTCAAACTAAACTCTACAAAACAACTTACGACTCCTCTAAAAAAACTCACACTCCCCCTCAAACTAAACTCTGCAAAACAACTTACAACTCCCCATGATCTCTCTCTTTTTGTCACGAATTGACAAACAAAATACACAAAAAAAAAAAAATTTAATCTTTTTGAGTAGGGAACAAGATTAAAGAAGAATTACTAGACCCATGCATCTTTTCATTCATTTAAAGTCACAAAAACTAGTCAAGTTGATTAAAAACACATAGAATCCAAGATAAACTAATTCATATATGAACGAACACAATGAGAGTAGATTCTATATGAAGTAGTGCGTGTGTGACTTGAAAAATAACAGACTAAAGATCAAAACCGAAAATGGGTATATAAATGGCCAAGTCACGTTTATTTATCAGATATCGAGGATGTCACAAAGTCAAACTAGCATTGACCCAATTTACTTTATAGGCTAACTCCCCCATAACTAGAGACTGCAACATTTTCCTGCTCTTCTTTTATTCCCTTTTTTTTAATATATCTTGCTTTCAAAGGCAGCTTTCACACTAGTACGAATAAAAAATCAAGGTTCGCATAGCTAGCCATTTTCTAAGCAAAATTTTGACACAAAAAAAAATAAGGTGGCTGTACACTAGTATGTACGAAAAGACAAGGTCCGCATAGGTAGTTATTTTCTCAAGTCAAACATACAAAAACAAAAAAAAGGAGAGAGTTTAGACATTAAGATCCAGTGGGTCGCCACTATGTGGTCTTATTGTGAAATCTTTAGACAGTTGAAAAGGAAAAGAGACCCGTGAAAAAAAAATATAAACCCAAAAGCGGAAGATCCCTACATCTAGCAATATTCAAGTGGTGTATAGAATAGACTCATCTTTGAAAGCATTTTATCCACTATGAACTAGATTACTCAAAAAAATATGGTAGTTAATCTCAAAACCTAAATTATAAAATTTCAGCCAAATGAAATAATGCAAAAAAAATATACTTAACCTTTAATAAAGTCCCCCACATTTTTTAAAAAAAAAACTAAAAAAAACTAAAAAAAAATAAAACTAAAAAAAAAATAAAACACAAAAAAAATTAACAAGACCCAAAATAGACTAGGGACTACGATTAGCAAAAAAACTGTCACGATCACTCTTTCTTAACCAAACTTTCTTGAGTTTCAAAGGCACATGGTTTGGGGTGGAAATTCATTTTTTTCTAGGTTGTTGTGGCATGTCAAATCTAAGTCTATATGATTCAAGTAACCTAGTGCAGTGAGGTCTGATTTGTCCTTTTATTCCACAATAATGACAAATAGGCACAAAAAATGTATTCCTATTCAATTTCAGGTAGTTGGGACGTGTGTGACCAATAACACCACAATGATGACAAGTATGAACAAATTTAGCCTTCCTTACCTCACCATATACAATGGTGGATTTACCCGTCTGATTTCTCCACTTTTCATTAGCTTTGGCAAAAAGATTTACAGATAATCTTTTGAAGCTTATGCCACTCTCTGCCTTCACAAACTTTGGTGCAGATTCAGGTTGAATTGGTTGATTGACTTTTTCTTTTCCTTTTTCTGACTTGCTTGAAAAAGCACCAACAAATCCAAATCCACACCTGTCTGTCACAACCTTTTGTGACCCAATCATGTCATTCAAAGGCTTAGTACCTGCATTTAATTTCTTGAAAATAGATTGAGCATTCAACAGATCTTTTTCAAATTTAATCAATTTTAATTCAAGATCAATTTTTGACTCAACACAAGCATGCAACTCTTTTTCAAGAAATTCAATCATGGTTTGTCTAGTTTGACACAATGCAGACAAGTCATTCCTTGCTGTTTCACATTTTGCAAGTTTTTCACTTAAGATCTCCCTATCTTATTTTAATTTTACAACCTGGACTTGAGCTTCAGTTAGCTCTTGTTTGACACCGTCTTTTTTCTTCACACAATTTATATTTTTTAACCAGTTTTGCATTTTGTTTGGTCAACTTGAAACACACTCTATAATCAGATTCCTTCTTATCACTCGTGTCGAGTTCACTTTCATCATCCCAAGTGACTGTGAATCCCTTCTGTTTCTTTCTAAGAAGATTCGGGCATTCTTTAGCCATATGTTCATATCCTTTGCATTCATAGTATTGAATTTCAGAAATTTGGCCTCTTGACCCATTTTTAATAAAATTGAACATATTTTTAGTTTTGTCTTTACCGTGCTTCTTTAGTGATTTTTTCTCCTGATTAGGCTTTTTAGTTTTTAAAAACTTTTTGAATTTTTTTACAAAAATAGCCATCATCTCAGGGTCTAAATCATCATCAGAGTCACTAGTAGAACCTTGAGCTGAAGTGAAAGCCAAATTTTTTAAAACATTTTTGTTTTGAAAATTTAACTCATAGGTTTGCAGGTTTCCAACTAAATCTTCAATAGAAATAGAATCAGTGCCCTTACTTTTTCTATTGCTGTGACTTTTGGTTGAAAACGTTCGGGCAAAGATCTAAAAAATTTTCGAATCATTTTTGACGTCGAAATTTTTTCACCAAGATTAAACGAGACATTCACAATATCACTTAACTTTGCGTAAAAATCGTCAAAATTGTTATCATCTTCCATACACAGAGTTTTAAAATTTATTGTGAAACGTTAAAGTTTTGAGATTTTTACTGTATCAGTCCCTTCGTGAGTGATTTGAAAAATGTTCCATGCTCTTTTAGTCAAGTCACACGTACTAATTTTACGAAACTCATCTTGTGTGACTTCACTAAATATAGCATTTATTGCTTTTCTATTCCAGCTTGCATCCTCAAAATTAGCTCTGTCCTATTTAGCCACGGGCTTAGGAATGATTACGCCATCAACAACACTGGTGGAAGGCTTGTAATCCTCAACAACGAAAAGCCAAACTCTTTCGTCAATAGATTTTAAAAAAGCTCTCATCCTAACTTTTCAAAAGGGATAATTATGGCCGTCAAGCAAGGGTGGTCTACTGGTCGAAGCGTCTTCTCTAAGAAAATTCATTTATTGCAAACTAGTCAATTGATGACACAAAAAAAAATTTATAAAAAAATTTTGTGACCTTTTTTTATACCGATTGAAAAATTCTGTTTACAGACTGATTTGCACTAATTAATTTTTTTAAATAAGCTAAACGCTGCAAAAAAAATTTAAAGTAAATAATCACACAAGCAGAAAATAAAAACAACCATAATCACACACAAGACGGCGATTTTAATTTGGAAAATCACAAATCGGGTAAAAACCATGAGACCACACTGGGTCTAGAAAATCAAACACTATAAAATCATTGATTACAAAAAAATCTTACAACCCCGACGTTGCACCCACAACCAATGGTAGTAAGCCTGTCTTTGCCGAATCCACGTGCACTAACTTCTGTGCTTGACCGCCGCTGGAACCCACCACCGAACTTCAATGCTGACGGACTCCTCCACCAGCCTTCACCACTTAAAAATCCTCTCAAGCGACTCGACAAATCCAAACTGATTGTTGAAACTTTGATTGACTTGATGATTGGCTTGATTGTTCAGAAGCTAAAGAATCATCAAGATATAGACTAACTTGCGAGTATAATGAATAATCTTCAAAACTAGTGGTGGCTAGGTTTTCATACAAAATATAATAAGAAGGCACAGAAACAAATCGCCCTAGCTCCCTATTTATAAGAAGCTACCAAAAACCTTAGTTGCTGCCGTTCTTAAAACTTGTCTCGCTGAGGACCGATCTAGCGGTGTATTCACCGCTCGAGCGTTGAAGTCTGAATGGCAGTATTTTTGTTGCAGATGACGAAATACCGAGAGGTGCAATAGACCGCTCGAGCGGTCTGTCGGACGGTCTGCCCTACGAGCTATTTTTGATATTTTTTGATCTTTTTGCGTGGCCCTGCAATATTAATACTTAACTTTAAAAGAATAAGTGTCAAAATATCAACGAAAAAAAATAAATAATATGAATAAAAATTTGTTACAAATTTGCCAAACTAAAGACAAATTAAACCAAGGCTAAAAAATTCGTAACATAGAGTATCATATAAATAATGTCACGTAATACTTTAGACATATAAATAATTGCAACTCAATATATGAATTTCTTCTTATCCCTTAACTACTTAATAAAAATAAATTATTATATTCTTATCATAAAATTTATCTCTACAATATTAAATAAAAATATTAAGTAAAATTTCTACATAACACTTCAAAAGCAATCAATAATAACTCTAATTCTCACTCTCACTAGTTTCATTATTGGCAAGCATATCAATCTATTATAGCTTAAGAGTGTAGGGTTGGAATTGTTTATTATAACTAAACTTATTATAAATTTAATCATTGAAAAACTAGTTTTAAAAATTATGAAAAACTAATTATTAAGGGCTTGTTTGGTAATATTTGCGGTTTTTTATTTTTTATTTATGCAAAATAAAAAATATATTTTTGTTTATGTTTATTAAAAAACAAAAATAAAAATATATTTTGTAACATAAATGTTTGAAAAGTAATAGTTGGAGGTTACGGATGAATTCAATCAAATTTTATTTATAAAACAAGTGAAAACACATTTTTTCTGTTTCTTAAAATTTTATAAATTTTAAAAACTGTTTACAATTTTTTAAAAATAAAAATAATTACTAAACATATTTTCGTTTATAATTTATAAAAAATTTAAAAATAAATACAAAAAATAAAAAATATAAACATTACTAAATGGCACCTAATCAATTACTTCATTTATAAAAAATGAATCATTTCTTAAAAAAAGAATTTAAAATGATTAGAAATTAATTATTAATTATTTTAAAGCTTTTTTTTAGCCCATAAACAAAAAGTACAAGTTTTGACAACCAATTCAACACAATTTTCAATAAAAAAAAATTGATGATCACTTTTAATAAGTAGCAACAAAAATCCCCATATGAAATTTATCATGGAATGCGCATTCAGAGTGTGAACATTTTATACTATTTTAAGTAATTATTTGGTATTTTTTAAGTATTATGTGATATCATTTATATAATATTTTTATTTAATTATATATTAAAAAATATTTTACGTTAATAAAATTAGCTAATTTTTATTAAATAAGTAAAAGATAAAAATAATATACTTAATATATATTATATATTTTTATCTATCAAAAACACCATACTAATAATATTATATTTTATTCCAATTGTACCAAATAATTTTCCATTATATAGAGAGAACGCACAGGCAAGCATGAAAGAAGAAGTTATTGAGATAAAGAGCGGTAGTATTTTTATTTTTATTTTTTTATGTACAACTAATTTGGTAACATGATTGAAAGTTAAATATATAATTTTCTGTTACTTTAACTAAATAAATAAAAAAATTATTTAGCTAAAACGTGACTTAAAACATTCATGCAAACGTAAAAAGAGAATATTATTTTTTGATCGTTATTTTTTTAAAAAACAATTAAGTAAAAGACTAAGCTTGTATTCAGATTAATTTTTTTTATAATTTTTTTTCGTTTGTAATATTAATTCAAACGAGTATACTTTTTAAATTTCTCTTATCATAAGAAAACAAAAGGTAAAAATTATTTATCAATGAATATTATTATATTTTAAAAATAGTGAGAGAATATTCTAGAAATTAGTATTTTAATTTGATTTTTTGATTTTTAATTTTTTAATTATTTTGTTTACTTCGTTAAACAAATCATGATTTTTTTTTTAAATTTTTCGTCAAAAATTCAGAAACTAGTGCAGCCAATCAGGACCTAAAATTTTATTTTAAGGCCTTGTTTAGGATGTCTAAAAAATTTAACTGTTAAAAAATTTTTCTTTAAAAAGAAAAGATGAATAAAAAAGATTAACTTATTTGAGATAATATTTTATAATAAAGATTGTTTGGAATAATTTTTTATAATGATTTTTTTATTTTTTTATTTTTTATTAAAATATTTAATATGCCTTATTTTTGCTTTTAAGTTGCAATATTTGTGATATTAGTATGATTTTTTGTTTTTGTGAGAAAGGTAAATTTTTTTAATCAGTGAGAATATTATATTAATTTTAGTTGAAAAGAAATGAAAGTGTTTAAAATGTGTATAAATTTTTTTTAAAAAAATAAAATTTAAAAAAATTAGTAGATTTTTTCAGAGAAGTTAAATGGCTAGTATAGCTTAAAAATTAACTTTTTTTAATAAAAAAAATCAGTTTTTAATTAAAACCAAACGGGTGCTAAGCGAGTTGATAAACAAAACCTTTGGGAAATAGGACGACAACGACTGTCGTTGGGCAGAATCATTCTCTTTAAAGTACTTTTTAATTTATTTTTTAAAAGTAACTGTAATTTTATTTTAGGTGTGGAAAGGGGATGGATGCATTGAATCATTTGGGGTGCCTGCAGGGTTTGCTCCGCCTGAGAACGGTATCGTTTGGGTGTTAAAATGCTTTTTTAATTTATGATGTAAAATTTATTCCTCTGGATTGATCTCACCAAATTAAAATTTAATTTTAAGAAATTAATTTTTTTAAAATTAGTTATTTAGGTAAAAAGTTATCTTTTTATTTTTTATTCAAAATAGACAATTTTACTTTTTTATATATTTAACATTAACAATTATATATAATTAGTAGTTATAGTAAATAAATTATGAATAAGTAATATTATTATATTTTAAAAATAGTGAGTGTTCAAATATAATATTTTAAAAATTTATATTTTAATTTAATTTTATAATTTTTTAACTTTTTATTGTTTTACCAAATGAACCGTCTTAATTTTTTCATTGATCGTATCAATTGTTTTTTTAGGATTCGTTCGGTTATTCTAATCTTATTATTTTTTTTAGTTAAAAATTTTAAAAAGTTAATATATTTCATTTGTCAATAAAACAAAAAAAGTCAAAAAGTTAAGTTAAACTACTAATTTTTAGAATACCCTATTTAAATTTAACCACTTTTAAAATACAATAATACATGTATTCATAACTTATTTACTACCACTACTAACTACATATAATTATTAATATTATATATATACATATATATATATATATATATATATATATGTAAAATTGTTCAATTTAAATAAAAAACAACAAAGTTAACTTTTTACCCAAATAATTTACTTTAAAAATATTAATTTAAGAACTAAATTATCAAATAATTTACATTGAATCAATTTTAAATTTTTTGGTTAAAAATGCATAAAAACAATTTTGTCCTCTTGCTAAACAAAATGCATATAAACAAAAAAACTAAAATAAGTAGTATTTTAATAAGCCTGTGTTTGGCCTGGCTTTTAAGCCAAATTTTTTAATGTTTTCCACTAAAAAGTCATTTCGTTTGAATTTTTACAAAAAAGTTAAGCTTTTTTCACTTTTTCTCTCACAAAAAAAGTCATAATTTGACGTCAAAAAATTTAAAAATCGCTAAAAAAACTAGTTCAAACACATGCCAAGTAAAATAGCCAAACCGACCCTCAAAAAGCAATTGATACAAACAATGAAAAAATTAAAAAATAAAGCTTGTTCATTTGGTAAAAAAATTAAAAAATTAAAAAACAAGAAAACAAAATCTAAATATAAACTTTTAGAATATTATATTCAAATTCTCACAATTTTTAAAATATAATAATACTTTTTATTCATAATTTATTTACTATTACCACTAATTATATATAATTGTTAATATCAAGTATATAGAATGGTAAAATTATCTACTTTAAATAAAAAATAAAAAATTAATTTTTTATCTAAATAACTAATTTTAAAAAAATTAATTTCTTAAAATTATTATTTAATTTGTTGAGATCAATCCAGAAGAATAAATTTTACATCATAAATTAAAAAAGCATTTTAACATCCAAACGACACCGTTCTCAGGCACAGCAAACCCCACCCCAAACCCGAGAAAGAGGTGTTTGGTGGGTGAGCTAAATTAAATGAATCATAAAATCCGACATGTTTGGTCTGAATTTGACAGACCTTATCCAAGTACCAAGTACCAAGTACCAAGTACCAGGTACCAGGACCAGGACCAGGACCAGGACCAGGAGGAGCCATCGAAACTACGTGGGGCCCGCATCACAAATAGGACAGTGCAGCAATATTTGTTGGGATTATAATTTCTCCCGTCCCCTCATGTTTAATTTTGTCCGGTTTTTCAGGGCTCAGCCTTTATTTGGATTTTTTTTTTTTAGGAGATTTTTTATTTAAAATTTTTTTGACAAATTTAATAATTTGGCTTTAATTATTTTTTTTTACATATTTTTATGTTTATTTTTCATACAAAAATCAAGAAAATTAAAAAATTTACAAAAAAAAAAAATTATCCAAACACAAACTCAAGCACATATCAAGGTATTCAAAAAATATATATATTAGCAGTAGTGAGAAACATAGAAAGTTAATGCCTCGTACAAGACAGATCCTGAATTTTAGGGGATTTAAAATCAATTTTTAAAATAAATTTTTTAAATTTTTTGAAATTAAAGTAATTTATGTATTTTTTTAAACTTAGATTGATACTTTTTAGTACAATCATGACTTTATCTAAATAATTTATAATTTAAAAAATCTCAAAATCTTAATATCTGCTACTTAAAAAGTGAATTTGTAAAAATTTAAATAATTTGCTACTCAAAAATCTAAATAATCTGTTACTTAAAAAAATTATCACTAACATAAATTGAACCAATTTGTGAAAAATTACAATTATTAATTAAAATAATATTTATATATTCAATATATTTTACAATATATTTTACAAGTTACAAATATAAATATCAAGATATATATTCAAATTTCAATACTCAACACACATAAAAATTAAATATCAAAATTTTCACAAACAAAAATTATCATTCATCCATAAAAAACTTATATTCTTATAAAATTATTTTTAAAAAAACACTTACTCATAAGAACTCGTCCCCATGTAGCTCTTTATTTGTTAATTTGTATGTAAAAAAATTATATTTAAATTTATATAAATACTTAAAAAAATTTGAAAATTTGAAATTTTGAAATTTTTATTTAAAATTAAAAACTTAAAATCTTGACTTTATTAACCTTAAACAAAGTCCTGCCCCATATCTATTTGCTACCACGTAGTGATATGGGATCCACTACCCTGTAGTGCTCCAAATCGTCAATAATTACTACAGGAATCCAATTGAATACCCTAAAAAAAATGTCTGTACATGTATAATTTTATATAAATTTTGATCTTTATATACAAATTAAGTATTGTCCATACCTAAAAATACTATCACTATTTTTTTTAGAATACTCGTGCATTTTATAATTTCTCTTAAATCTCATATTACTATGAATAACCCATACTAAAAAACATTAAATCAGAAAAAAATATATAATACATAGATAGTTATTTGAAGTGTTAAATTTTTAAAAAAAAATTAACAAAACTTCTCCTGTTTTTTGGATAATTTAACAGTTTGACCGTTTACCAAATAACTTGTAATAAAATCATTCAACGCCATATACACAGACTGTTTTTTGTATGTGTGCTAGATTTCAATCTAATCCTAAGTAATCACATGTGACTGCTGTTAAGCGCATTTTTAAATACTTCTTAGGAACACAAAATTTAAGATTTTTTGGTTATTCGGATGCTGATTTTACCGGATGTAAAGTAGATATGAAAAACACAAGTGGTACTTGTCAATTCCTAGACACTCACTAATCTCTTGGTTTAGTAATAAGCAAAACTCAGTAAGCTTGTCTACTGCCGAGGCTAAATATATTACAGCTGGGAGTTGTTATGCTCAAATTCTATGGATGAAACAACAATTAGAGGATTATGACTTCACATAGATCATATTCCTATAAAATATAATAATACCAGTGTAATAAATATATCCAAAAATTCTATACAACACTCAAGAACAAAGCACATAGAGATTAGACATCACTTTATAAGAGATCATGTGCAAAAAGAAAACATTGAACTTGAGTTTATAGACACCGACTACCAGTTAGCAGACATTTTCACAAAACTTTTAAATGAAGAAAGAATATGCTTTATTAGAAGAGAACTTG
>JAOTRH010065125.1:0-18311 GCA_034768845.1 Heliamphora exappendiculata | reverse complement strand
CCCTCACTGCATCATCGAACCAGCATACCACATCCCATTGTACATACTAGACAGATGCAGTGAGGGAAATAGAGAGAAAAACCCTCTTGAAGGGACTGCCGGACGTCCGGCGAGGCTCGCCGAAGGTAGGCGAGGTCCAGCGAGTGGTCGGCGAGTGGCCGAAGGTCCTGCGAGGAGGTTTAGAAGCTGTTACGGCGACTGAGGTAGGCCGCGAAGGCCCACTGTGGTTCTGACGGAGGTCGACGGTGGTCGGCGAGGGTCGGCGAAGGTCCGACGAGGGTCTAGAAGGATCGACGGTGGTTGGCGGCTAGGGTTTGTGGCTGGTCGCGACGCGAAGGTTAGGGCTTGTGGCTGGTCGCGACGCAAGGGCTAGGGTTTCTGTCTGGCTGTGGCTGAATGACTGGTCAGCGAGAGCCGGCGGAGATCCAGCGAGGGCTGGCGAAGGTTTGACGAGGGTCGGCGAGGGTCACCGGAGGTCCGGCGATAGTTGCGACGCAAAAACTAGGGTTTGTGGCTGACGGCAGCTGGAGGGACTAAAGGTTAGGATTTGATGGCTAAGGTTCCATGGCTCTGATACCATGTTAGAAAAGAGAGAAAAAATACAGGAAAACGTGTCTCATTATGAGACATACCCACATATTTATTATGCAAATGAGAGCTTACAATAGATACTGCGAGCATCCCCACAAGATATATTATTATTACTTAACATCTTAATACTAAATATACATTAACACATATTTGAGAATAGTGGATTGTTTCTTCTTCTGTGGAGGTAGGACAGTCAGCCGAACCACGTAAATTCTCGTGTTCTTGTGGGTGTTCTTGTTATTTATTTGCTTTATGTGGATTGAAGCCGTAGTTTCTTTTTTCGCTGCGTTATGGATTTTGTGCCTAAATTTTCAACTGGTATCAGAGCTTCTGGTTATTGGCTTGATCACTCGATCACAGTAAAGATGGTGAACATCAGATATGAAGTCGAGAAGTTTACCGGAAAGAATAACTTATCCCTGTGACAGAGACGAATGAAGGATTTGTTGATCCAGTAAGGGTCTCCAAGGCGTTACTCGACAAGATAAAGAAGGCAAAGAAGATGACCGATGACGATTGGGAGGACATTGATTCCAGGACTGCGAGTTCGATTCGGTTGAACCTGGGAGACGATGTTATTCACAACGTGCTTGATGTAGAGACAGCGCACGAGATCTGATAGAAGTTGAAAGATTTCTACATGAAGAAGAATCTGACCAACAAGTTGTACATGAAGCAACTATATTGATTGCAGATGAAAGACGGTACAAACCTTTTGGAACATCTAAATGTGTCTAATATGCTCATCACACAATTATCTGGGTTTGGAGTAAAAGTTGATGATGAGAATAAGGCGATATTCTTATTGGCATCGTTTCTGACATTCTATGATCTTCTGGTGACAACGTTGATGTACGAAAATGATACTCTAGAACTTAAAGAGGTCACTGGTGCTCTTTTGTCACATGAGAAGATGAAAAGAGACAGTGAATCAGATGCAAAGAGGTTGTTTGTGGCTAAGTCTGAGTCAAGCAGATGAAGGAATAGATCCAGTGAGGAGGGACCCAACAAAGGTAGATCTCGGTCCAAGTCACGTGCAAGGAAAGATGAGGAATGCTTCTACTGTCACAAAACTGGTCATTTCAAGCAAAAATTGAAGCAGCATCTGGAGAAAAAGAAGAAAGAAAAAACACCTACATAATCTATCAGTTTGGCGATGTGTCATCAGATAGTGAGGTAAACGGAGATGTACTTTCAGTTTCCTCATATTTTAATGTTCTGTCAAAGTCATGGATATTAGATTCAGAATACTTATACTATATGTGTCCAACTAGAGAATGGTTTGACAAGTACAAGCTTTGCAACTGAGGTACAGTTCTAAAGGGGAATGATATAGCGTGTCAGGCCATTGAAAAGGGTACAGTGAAGATCAGGATGTTTGACGGTGTTGTGAGGATCTTGAGAAATGTCGGCCATATTCCAAGATTAAAGAAAAATCAGATTTCTTTAGAGACATTGAATTCTTTAGGTTACAGGTACACAAGAAGATGTGGAGTAATGAGGATCAGCAAAGGATCTTCAGTTATCATAAGAGGTCTCTACAGACTAGTAGGGGACACGGTGATAGGTAGAGTTACCACTATCACACAGACTGATTCCAGCAAGGACGGCACGAAATACAGACATTTGGGGCTTGGTTAGGTTGATGAGCAAAGTATGTCAAAAAGTCAAAAAAAGAGTGCAGCAGTTGAGGTGGAGTTCAGTCAGAAAACTCACCCAGAAAACCAGATGATGGTGATTCAAGTCAACAGCAGAGGGAACAGTCAAGTAAAGAACCTTCGTCTTACAAGAAAGCTACATGCAGCACAGGAACAGTTCAGGGGCGAGTAGCAGTGTCAGAGAAGGTAAAATCTTCACAAAAGGCTGAAAAGTTGGAGCTTGAAAAACCGTCTAAGAATGAGAAGTTTATTAATTGCAAGAGGGTCAAATTCAAGTGTGGCTTGGATTTGAACCAAGTTTATTCAGGTTAAAGATTCAGAGAGGGTGAAACACTCATACCCAAAAGAAAAAGAGTGTAGGTCAAGGCAACACTGACAATTCTTCAAGATGATTGAAAATTCAAACCAAGGTGGAGATTGTTAGGTTCGTGGCTCGAATTTCCCAAAAAGCCAGCAGTCCAGAAGCTGGAGCTCGCTAAGCACTTGAGCGCCTGCCAGTCCAGAAGCTGGTGCTTGCTAGGCGCTTAGTCCAGAAGCTGGCGCTCGCTAGGCACTTGAGCACCTGCCAGTCCAGAAGATGGTGCTCGCTAAGCACTTGAGCGCCTGCCAGTCCAGAAGCTGGTGCTCGCTAGGCGCTTAGTCCAGAAGCTGGCGCTCGCTAGGTACTTGAGCGCCTGCCAGTCCAGAAGCTGGTGCTCACTAGGCGCTTAGTCCAGAAGCTAGCGCACGCTAGGCGCTTGAGCACCTACCAGTCTAGAAACTGGAGTTCGTTGGGCGTTCATTGGGCGATTGAGCGTCTAGAAGACAGAACCGTGCGCTAGCTAGGCGCTAGCTATGTGCTTGAGCGCCGCCGCGACATCTTGAAGCGTTTTTAGGGTTTTTGGTCATGGCTTATATATATAGACCCTATAGTTCATCTAGAGTTAAAACAAAACGCGTGTAAGTTGTCTAATACTCGAGATAGACTCAAAGAGAGGCTAAAAAGAGTATAGAGAGACACATAGAGGCTCAACTTGAGGCCATACACAGAGATTGTGAGGTTGATAGTGAAACTTGTATTCTATATGTGAGAATAGTGAATTGTTTCTTTTCCAGTGGAGATAAGAAGTCACTCGAACCACGTAAATTCTTGTGTTCTTATGGGTGTTCTTGTTCTTTACTTGTTTTATGTAGATTGAAGTCGTGATTTCTTTTTTCGCTGCGTTAGAGGATTTGTGCCTAAAATCTCAACAGCAGATACTTGGATTCGTATGGCAACACTTTTGAAGTACCCGTGCTTCATAGGCTCTCAATAATCACTGCATCTCCAAAGAAGAATAAAGTGGCTCTTGTGAGAATCATTAAGAGCATCCAATTGCTAGGCCCCTCTACAGCAGGAACGAAATAGAAAAGGTGACATATACCTTAAAATAGAAGATGCCAAACACGATTCGAACTTATAGAGAAGTATTTAGTGGTGAGATTTCCTTTCCTTATCATGTTGAATACTTTTAGAAACTTTATTGGGCATAGCCTCTACAAATTAATTCATGTTATTCTATAAAATAAGTAATAAGCAGCCATGAGAAAAGCAGGTGAAATGTCTATAGATGCATTCATTCAAGAAAGAACCAGAATTCCTATTAAACAATAACATAACTCGAAAATCTCCCCAAACAATAAGCCTCAAATGTTTAGCCTGGTGTTTTTCTTACCTTGATTCAGTTGTTTAATTAGTTGAGCACAATGATGACAGTTTTCTCCCTCCTGTACCATGCAAATGCAAGCAGATAAGTAATAATTTGGAGGGGGAATCTGCCTTTAGGACTGAAGATATGAATTCCAGACTTTAAACAATGGAGGAACACGCAACTATATATAGATGAGCAACAATAAACAGGTTTACAGTTGGGTGGTACCATCATGGATCACCATCTACTGGATCCAATAAATATCTGTTACCATCAGTAACAACAGAAGCAGAGCAAAAGCACGCACTCAATTCTTGAAACACAACATTGAAGATGCCTTTGATGCTTAAGATCCATCAAAAGGCTTTCTTTATCCCCCTTATGTTTTAACACCATATTTCTATTTGATATACTAATAAGAGGTGGGGTAGAGTAGGCGCTTAGTTGCACGAGGGGACGGGAGCGGGGCCGAGAACAGGGGAGAAAAGGCATATAGAAGAGTGTAAGGTTGAGAACGCTACTATATTTTATTTATTCTAAGAATCACTTTTTTTACTTAGTTATAATATATGTTAAAATATGAATCAATCCAAGATTAGTGCCAAATACAAATTATTTCTTGTATATAAATAAACATTATGTAAATATAAAGCACTAAAATACATTTGAGTTAATTTTATTGTATAACGTTATTAATTTTATAAATTTTCTCTTACTTGGTAGTTTTTCTATTGTTTCTTTAGAATTTACATGTTTGAGAGGATTCATTCTATTTGGGAGTGAGGTTCTTATAAGATTATTTCTTTGAAGCACGGGAGCGAGGTTCAAAAGTGGATTCGCCACCCCAGTACGAGGATACTACAACTAAGAGCAGGCTTGGCAGCTTAGTATTGGAAGTTGGGTTCAGCTCCTCATAAGCACGCAGTTCGTATGCGCAAGAAAGATAGGTGTCCAAGGCCTTGAGGAGGAAGAGTTCCTGTTTCATCATTAGCTAAGCTAAGGTGGAACGGTATGACTTTCTTTCCCAGTTGGAAGACGTTAACTTTTCTCCTTGGTCTGCATTCAAGCATGTAGTGGTGGAGGCGCCTCTCCACCTCTTTTTGGGTATAAAGCCAACATCACAAAAATTAAACAATTAACATACTAATTTGACATCAAAAAACCGGGAAGCTGGAACAAAGAGCCATTCCTAATTGGAAAAGAGGGGAGAGAGAGGGGGGGGGTTATAATTTAGTTGATGATTAAATTTCCCAAATAATAATGTGTAGGGGTGAGGAAAAAATGAATAGGCACCATGTTCCTTAAGAAGATGAACAACGAATACAATACATGATGACCAACTTCCAAAAAATACAAAGAGAGGCAGAAAAATAAAAAAGAACATCACCATAATTGTAATAAAGTATTAAGAATTAAACAAAAAAATGCAAATAGAATAGTAAGTTTGTCCTTCAATCATGGTGTCATAGATAAGTATGTAGGCACAGCCATATAGCTATCACCCTCCATGTCAGCTCTCCAGATATAGAAAAGCTAGATGTCAGCTCCATTGTAGTGACATGTGGACCACTCATACAGTTTCAATATCACCTCCCTAAGCCTCATCAAAGCCGGTATGTGGGGATTCTTGCCACCATCTGTTCCTCCTCCAACCACGCCACCTTCTCGTAACCATTAGCTCTGCTTATTGTGGCTCACCCATGTAGCCTCTACTCTACTAAGTAATAAGATTGCCACGAGCTCTAGAACGCCAGGATCGTTATGACAATCAGACTGAAATAGGGTCTAGGATCTTTGTTTATGATCACCTGATGACATCCTGGATGCTAAAACTGAGGGTTCATCAATGTAACTTGCCACTACTCTCAAGGAGGGGTACCCACACCTTAACCAATCTTAGAGACATGGAGACGCATACTTTTACCAAGACATGATTCCTTGAAAAAGGTATTATATCTAACATTGTTGTTCATTTGAGGTTCTCCTAACACAACTCTTGGGCTGTTATATCTAGCAACAAGAGCTCTAAGATACAAACCTTGAGATTTGACAAAGGCACAATTGGTTTGTGAGACCTTGATAAGCCCTCCAATGCACACTAGTAATGTCCTTGTCCTCGTTCAGATCTTTTTAACAGGTTCTTGTGTAGTTAAGGCATGGCAGGTCCTACAAAGACTTAACCGAATTTAAGGTAAACAAAAGGAGAACAAACAACCAATCTGTCCAAAACCATCCAGACGAGGCTGAGGGCCGATTATACAATTATAGTTATTACAAATGATAGGAATATTGAGGCGCCAAAGATCACTTGGAGCCTATGCATGGACCTTATTGAAGCAAGACACACATTTTTGGAAAATGTAGCAAATAACAATGACAATTAATTCAAAACTCAACATAAGAAAATTGAAATTTACATGTTGTAAACACTAAGATAAGAAAAATTTAATAAACATGATGCTGGATGAACATGAACAAGCCTTTAGGAATCCGCACCTAAAGGAACCTAGAAATCCGCACCTATGATTGAACTGGAATCCACACCAATTTTAAGAAATAGTTGTTTATTCAATCATTCGGTGGTTTGGAATACCAGCTAAAGGTCTATAAATAGGCTACTAAAATACAAAAGATAAGAATAAAAGATAACAATCATATTTAAAAAATCTAACCAAATCTTATTTAAACTAATCCTATCTAACTAAATCTTATTTAAACTAATCATATCTAAACAATTCTAAAATAATTACAATTTAAACTTAAATCTAAATAATTATAATTTACAAGATTCAAATATCCTCCGGAATCAAATACAAATAAGCTTAGATAAATCATTTCCGTTCCCCATCATTTCTCCTCTGCTGAGAGGAACTCGACTCCGGAAAGTTTGAACTGTGCTAAGGTACTAGAAATTGATGAACTTCCAAAAATGAAGCATCTGTAATGTGTCTTGAAAAGAAATTAAACTCTCCGAAAGAAAAGAAGCATTAAACCCCATATTCAATGAGAATTTAAATAAATTTACATGAAAGTCCAATTTATGGGCAAGCAAAGAAAGAGAAGAAATGAGGATAAGTGAGGTGACAATGGAATGTGACTCATTTAGTGATAAACTACTAGTGACTGATGTAAGGGTAGGATCAAGAGATGCACCATTCAACTCAACATGGCTCTCAACAGGTAAATGCTCAAGTAGATCATTTGATGTCACTTTATGACAAGTTGTTGACACATTAGTAATGCTTGGTAGGTCAATTATATTTACAAATGGACAAATAGGAACATCTTGATCAATTAAACCTTTTGTGTGACAAAAGTCTTGTTCCTGGTCAACTGAGGCTGAATTGGAATATATGGACACCGAAGAATCGAATGAAGGTAACAGGTCAGATTCTTTGGCTTTGGGTGGTAGAGGTTGAAGCAAGATAGATTTACCATTATGCCAAATCCGGTAACAATTTTCGGGTCGTTTAGTGGCGCTCACTTCACACATCCAAGGACGACCAAGAAGTACAGCGCCACCGTATAATGGAAGCATATCACAATAAATATTGCCCACGTATAAATTACCCATATTGATTGTCACTAAACATCTCGTTGAAACTAAAATTTTTGGCTTATTATCCCAAGTTACCTCGTAAGACTGAGGATGCGGTTCAACCACAAGTTTTCCTTTTTGAATGTAAGAATCAGAAACGATATTGATAGGAAAACTTTCATCAATGGAAATTTTACCTTTTTTCTCTCCACAATATGCAATTGTATAAAAATCACTGGTAACTTGGTCGGAAACAACAATTGAAATAGGCCTCAAGTATCTAGATGAAACAGGGCAAGTAGGGTGAGTAGATTGAATAGGATATCTATCATGAGCGAAATGATTAGGATACCTATTCTGAGATCCCTCAAGATGATGATTCCATGTTTGTATCATAGTATGATCGTGACAATAAGATCTCGTGCATCTATGGTGAGAGAAGATATGGATCACGATGGCTCATAATGACTCAAGGAAAATATGATTAATGAAAATATAAAATAGACCTTTAGCAAAATTTATGAATTCTCTAAAGAATATAATTATTAAATGCAATTTTGCTAATAGAAAAATTTTACCTTTTTCCAAAATGGGAATCTGGTGAGTCTGGGTTCGTGTTTGCGAGTCAACGACTTCGATGGAAGTCGGCTAGGGTGTGGATCAGATGGTGCTTCAGGAGCCGACGATAGCTAGGGGTTTGCTGAGGAAGAAGGCCAGCGAAGTCCGGAGTGCCCGATGGTGGCTGGCCGACTAGATCTGGAGTCTGTGGCTGATTTTGATGGTCGAACTGTCGACAGTGATGGTGGAGTGGCCGATGGTGGTCGACGTCGAGGATAGAATGGTCGACATGGGTCAACGAGGCCTGGGGGTCGAGATTTGGGAGTCTCCGACGTCGACGGAGGTCAGTTGGTGGTGCGCTTGAAGTCGACAATAGCTGTGGGGGTCGCTGATGATGGCACTGGGTTCGCCGGAGGTGGGAATCGCCAGGGTCGTGGTGGATGATGTCGCCTGGTGAGATGGCTAGGGTTTATGTGCACACTGTGTTGGATGTGGCGCTAGGGTTCGTGCGCAATGTTGGATGCTGATTAGGGTTTCCCTCTTTCTTTTTCTTTCTCTCTTTTAGAAGGAAAAAAGACGTAAAGAAGAAAAAATTGCAACAAGCTCTTTCTTTTTTACAATAAACACCAACGAAAAAAATAAAGAAAATAAAAAATTGACGTTTTTGTTTTACTATATGATAGAGTAAAAGACAAAAATAAATAAATAAAAATAAAAGAAGATCATTTGCTCTAATACCAAGTTAATACAGGACAAACACAAACAAGCCTTTATAAATCCACCTCTAAAGGAACCTAGGAATCTGCACCTAGGGTTGAACCAAAATCCACACCAATTCTAAGAAATGGTTGTTTATTCAATCATTCAGTACTTTCAAATACCGGTTAAAAGCCTATAAATAGGCTATTGAAATACAGAAAATAAGAATAAAAATTAACAATTATATCTAAAAAATCTAACAAAATCTTATTTAAACTAATCATGTATAAACAATTTTAAAATAATTACAATTTAAAGGATTCAAATATCTTCCGAGATCAAATACAAATAATCTATAGATAAATTCTTTCTGTTCCCCATCAGCATCTTTCATTCAAAAAATTATAAAATAAAATCTACCAAATATTAAATAATCAATATTTTTTGCTTAGACTAGTAGTAAATAGGAAAACTCGACAAAATTAGATATATATAAATTATGTACTTTTTCTCAACATTCCACCACCAAAAGAATCAGTCAATATCTAATTTGAAACCTACAACCGCATAAAAACTTGCAAGTATATCATAACCAAAAAAAATTACAAATGTTTAAATTCACTATTGAGTAATATTTGAATTGAATATCAATTCAATTTGAAAAAAACAAAAGATAAATAAGAAAGATTGAAAAGGAGAAAGAAAGTGAGAGAGCGAGACTCAACGCGAGACTAAGAACAGATAGCGACACAAAAATAAATAGAGAGAAAGAACAGAGAGAAAAAAGGACTAAACAAGTGCAAATAAAAAAGGGTGAAAGGGATCATGAATCATGATTCGCACAAGAACAAAAGGAGAATGAGAAATAGGTGGCTAAACTGGAATTCAAGACCCAACAGAATCACATGTCGATTTGTATAAGGGTTTGTTTCTTCATATCTAGTTGGATTTGGGTGCACACCTTTAACAACTATGGATACAACTGTCCATTTCCGTTTAGGTGGAACCATTAAAGTGTCCGAACGATTTTTGGTGTGGGAGGAGTGGCAAAAGACTTGGAAGGTGGAGATGACATTTCAACTCAATTGCCGAAGTTTTACTTGATGAGTGGCTAGACTTTTGTCCTAGGGTTTCGATGAAACCATAGCCGAACGATTAAAGGGTATTGATCATTGGGTTTTGTTTGTCGATTCAATATTTGTATAACATTAAGATGTTGGTTTTGATCAATGAATTTCAGGTTTTAAATCTAGTTTTTGTTTTCAGTGATTGCTAATATAAAGTGATGGAAAGTGGAAACAATTTAACGTTGTAGATGATTGAGACGTGAAATAAGCTATTCTACGATAGGATAGATTGTGTCGAATACGTTAAGAACGATCTATGCCCTTCACAGATAATTTATATCGGGTTCTACTCAAATACTTTTTCTCAATGACTCCATTAGGGCTTGTAGTCATATGCTGATTCGTAACACTAGGATGGATTTGTAATCCTATGAATTTATCCCTATTTTAGAAGCAACTATTTCATTGCACTCTTTTACTTTTTGCACAAACCAATCTCAATCTAAATTTTCCGAATTGAATTAGGAATTAACCGTAAAGCTACCCAACTTAGTCATTTTGTCCCTATTGGAACGATCCCAGATTTTAACCACTAAATCTACCCACTAATCTACGAAGTGGTTGTTTCCAATGATAGCAAAATAGAAGATGAAGGAGAAAACTATTATTGCAACAATGAAAGGCTTTAACAACCAAAGAGAAATTATAGAATATAAATAAACAAAACTTAACCCTAATTAGTCTTAATGACTAAACCACCCTTTGGCCAACCAAAATAACCCAAAAAAATACACTTTCAATCCCCCCCTTTTCAAACTCACGATGAAGCTTGGTGAACGGTGAGAGTCTGTCAAGAACCGAAAACGAGCCGAACTGTGAGTTTTAGTAAAGAAATCAACAAGCTGCAACAACGAAGAGACAAAAGAGAGATCAATAGTATTAGGCTGAATATGCTGCCGAACAAAGTGACACTCGATCTCTATATATTTTGTACGCTCAAGAAAGACAGGTATGAGAAATTTGGATGACATTTTTACTATCACGGTAAAGAGAAGTAAAAGAAGAGAGAGAAACCCAAAATAGAGAGGAGTCATCGGAGCCAAACAATCTCAACGGTAGCATAAGCCATGGCACGATATTCAACTTCAACAGTAGAACGAACAATGAAAAATTATTTCTTGCTCTTCTTCTAGGAAATGAGGGAGTCACCCAGAAATACATAAAAACCAATAGTAGACTTTCGATTAGACACATCGACAGCCTAATCAGTATCAGCATAAGCTCGAATTGTCAAAGAGGAAGTCGAAGACAAAAATAAGTTTTGAAAGATATTACCACGAACATAATGCAAAATGTGAAGCAAAGCTGAACAATGAGTACAGCAAGGAGCTGAAACAAATTGACTTACCACATGAACGGCATACGCAATTATTAGGACGAGTCACAGTAAGATCAACTAAACACCCAACCAACTCTGGATAGACAGTGGGATCCTCAGAAGGAACGTCATCAGAAAGAGAAAACTTGACATAAAACTCAATGAGTATTGGCAGCCTTATCGTCAGTGAGACGAGCATGATGGATTATCTCATTTCCATATATTAATTGAGATAATATATAGCCCTTAGGAGAAGAACCAACCTTTATACAAAAAAAGAACTGCAAAGGATCCAAATCTTTCATCTCAAATGTATGAAACAAATGTTGTTTCACTTCAGCGATGGTGGCTAGTGATGGGACTTGCCAATGCAACGGCGCCGTTGCAAAGCATTGGTGCAAGTGACTACGACAGCGGCGAAGGGATTTGGTGGATTAGAGTTTGCAGTCAAAGGGGAAAAGTTGATGCGGTTGCTTGCCAATAAGGACTAAATTCTAGTAGATGGTGAAAAAAAAAAGGATGGCACGACAATTGATCGAATTTTTGGCTCAGATACAAAATGATGCAACACCAATAGATGAGAAGAAGAGATTTGGAGTAAGAAGATAGCGAGGGGGGGGGGGGGAGAAATCACACATATTATCCAGTCAAATTATTATTCATCAAACTCTAATTAATGCATAAATAAGATTTCTTATTTATAGGCCTATACAGTAATTAAAAATGGGCACTTGAATCCTTATCTAAAATCATATAATATCCCGAATAACTAATATTATATTAAATTAGTGTTCTCTAATTAACTAGAATATATTTAGTGTTCTTTAATTAACTGGAAAGGGAAACAAAATCATAACATGTAAGAGGTCGTTCAAGGCGCAAGGCAAGGAAACAAAATCATATAATATCCTAATTAACGGCAACTATAAGTGAATAAACTCCAATTCCAATAAAATACAATTCTATATATTGTCTGCATCATCATGTCATCCACATATAATAACAAAATCGCCATCCTGCATAAGTGTGATGAAGAAAAAGAGCAAAATCATGAGGACTAGGAGTGAAACTAATCTGGATAACAGTGCTTCAAATCATAAAGGGCACAATGAATAACACATATAAAACCAGTAGGATGCGAAAGGCTTAAAGAAGACTACATATAAACTTCCTCATTAAGATGCCCAATGAAAAAAGCATCCTTGACATTCAGCTGAAATAAAGAACACTAACAAATTGCAACAATAGAAATCAAGAGTACAAACTAAAGTCATCTTGGCCATAGGTGCAAACATATCCTCGTATTCAATCCCTGAGAAAATTTTGCAACTACTCTGGCCATATAGCGTTCTAGAGAACCATCAAAATAAGTTTTAACTTTGCAGACCCATTTACATCCAACAAGGTTTTTACCATATTTGGATATAACCAAATAAGGTTGTTGATAATTATATCAACATAAATAATTTTTATCAAATAATTATATGAACATAATATGTTGATATAATTATCAACATAACTTTATAATTATGTTGATAATTATATGGCCAAATATTTTTGGACCCAACACATTATGTTGATAATTATATCAACATATTTTTTATCGAATTTGGATAGAACCAAATAATTTTTTTTAACATAATTCAAGATGCACCGCTAGAAACATCTAATAAGGTTGTGGATAGAACCACATACCTAGACAAGCCTTCCGAAGAACAATCAATTCTTCTTGCATAGCATTAATCCAGTTTGTATCAGTACAAGCTTCTTTATAGAACTGACACTCAAAATAAGTATGAATAGTAGATAGAAAGACAATCAAGTGTTAGAAAAACCAACTCTAACCGCCAAAGTGCGAGCACGCAAAAGCAGAGGGAGCTGAGTTGAAGATGGTGGGTAAGTATTGGGAAGAAGGCTTCTTGCGAGAATAAACTAAGAGAGGAGATGAAATAGTAGAACGAAGTTCACAAGCATCAAGAGTAGGAGCAAACTCTTCAGAAGGCACATCATTCGAAAAAAGATCAATATGAAATAAATCATTTTGGAAACTAGGGCATATTTGGAAGGGAGAGTAAAGTACGAGTCTCTCAAGAAATAGAACATGATGGGAGACATAAAGCCGTTTAGATGTAGGATCATAACACCGATACCCTTTCATTCAATACCACAGCCCAATAAGACAGAAAGTTGAGTGAGCACTAAGTTTAGTGCACTCCCGTTTGGGAAGAAAGACAAAACAAACACAACCAAAGACACGTAACAACGAATAATTAAGACCTTAACCAAACTTCTTTTGCATGAAGAAATACTAGAAAAAAGAGGTGTGGGCATGCAATTAAGAAAATACATGATCGTAAGTACGGCTTCTCTCTAAAAATTAGTTGGTACAGAGGACACAAAAAGAGAGCGAGAAGCGTTCAGGATATGCCAAGATTTCTTTCAAAGCTCTACGATTTTGTGCTAAAGAATCAAACGCAGCTAAGAATTTAAGAGATTTCTGTTAGGAAATACTCCCCACCCAAATCAGAGAAGGGTCTTTGCAGTGGTGGTAAACTGAGTGAACCATGGATTGAAAGGTGCGGCAAATACGAGAAAAGTTAAAATTTGTAAGACAAGAGATGCACCCCACAAAAAACGGTTATAATCATCAATTAAAAAAAACCAAAGTACACTGGACCACCCTTTGTTGCGATAGGAGAATGACTCCACATATCAGTATGGACAAAAGAGAAGAGATGTAGAAAGAGAAGTGCTCCTAGGAAAAAGTACTGTTGAGATTTTCGAAAGCTTACCATTGCACTCAGTAATGTCACCAACAGGCACTTTACCTATCCAGCCAAACTAAACTAACTGTTTTAAGCGCCCACTAGACAGATGACCTAATGTATAATACCAAAGATAATAAAAGAGAAGAACGCTAAACTAATCAAAAATGTCTAGAAGAATGTGCAAACTTTCCCACACATGTAAATCACCAATCCTTCACCAATCCTATGCCTGATCCCAACCAGCTTCTGGGAATTCCAACCCTTGACACCACAACCAAAGGAAGAAATAAAACATCAAAACCAGAATCAGAAAGCTGACTAATAGATAGTAAACTGATAGACAATTGTGGCACAAAAAAGATATCATAAATAGATAAAGACGAAAAATGAGGATGGGAGAACACAAAGAAATACAATGATTGAAACCCGACTAATCAAATGTCACATGATGAAAATAAGCAGAATAAAAAATCCAAGTCGTGGGTGAAATACCTATGAAATAAGATATATGCAAACCTGAAGGAAAAGTAGTCATAGCAAATGTATGAGGTTTTGTAAGAGGTTTGGGTCCAAAGGAGGCCTGCATAATCAGAAACTGCTTAAACAAAGAACGGTACTGGGAAAATAGGGCACCATTGGAAGTCTACTCGTGAGTCTGGTCAAAAAATCACATCTCTGTCAAAATCTTATCTCAAAAGCTCTTCCAAAATACCATGCAAAGCTTAAAAAGAAAAAAGAGAGAACAGAGAGGTAAACTAAACCCAATAACCAACAATCCAAAAGCTAAAAAACTGATGCAAAAGAAAGTGCAATAACCCAATAGTCCAAAAGTTGAAAACATGTAATAAAGGGCCAACCATCAAGAAACCACAAGAAATTGAGAAACAACGAAGATCTGAGGTCAATGATGTCAGAAGCTTCAAAGAGCCATGGTCAAGAACTAAAATAGAGATCCAGCAAAGGTCGATAAAGTCAAAACGAGGGTCAAACAATCGTCGATGGATGATGAGGATCCGAGATGGTCGTCAACGCAAGCTACTGTCGAGTTGGGACTAGAAAGGGCCAAACGAAAACCCTTGGCACTAGATCTAGAGCTAGAATGCCAAAACTCCCAAATAATGGTCGGATGAAGGTTGCCGAAGCCAATTAAAGCTCTATTGAGGGCCGTCGATGTCGGGCGATGGTCAAAGAAGGATTCATAAAGGTCACTGATGGGAGATAGGGTTCTAGTGAAGGTCAATGGCGCAAGAAAAGTTCAGGATGAGTCGTTGGTTGTTGAGGAGGCGTCAGAGGTCGGTGATCCTCGTGTGATGGTTGGCGATTATCGACCGGAAGTCGGTGATGGTCAATGATGCTCGTCGATGATGCTCGTCAATACAAGCAAGGGCTAGAAGTTTCCAACCTCACTAGAATTCCTATAGGCAAAAGACAAATCTAGAAGAAAAGACTACCTTACCATAATAGAAAACAAGGCAATCAAGATATCTAGCTTTTACTTTTGCACAATGTTTTTCTTTCATTCTTAGTGAAACAAAGTTTTTTCCCTCTCAAAAAATAAGAGCATAAGATTTAATGACTTGGAAAATAATTAACAAGTGGAGGAAAGGTATTTCAATATTTATTTATTAAAATAAAGTAGATATCCAAAAATTCATCAACTATAGAAGTATTAAGTTGTTAAGCCATCTATTGAACTCTTTTGTCGATGACATGGTTTGAACTTCGACAGGAAATTAAAACTTAAGAGACATATTCCTGGTTTCTATGAAGATTTCACATCCATTTTGAGCTAAAAGGAGTCGTCTTTACCTGCTACCTAGGTGACGCTTCCGTTGCGATCTTCCTTCAAAGCAAAACATGTTATCCAAAGATTTTATAAGCAATTAAAAGGGTTACTTTGATTAATTGTGCATTATCTAAACATCGTAACTCACTTTGATTAATAGTGCACTAATGAGTTTTCTAGCATAGCTTAAGTTGTTTCTTATTCCTCCATCAGTGGCAAAAATATACTTCTTTTAGGGGTGGGGATTAGTTATGAGTTTGTATCAATGAGTGCACTAGCCCCTATTAGCGAGAGACGTTCAAGGATCTAGTGGCTTAAAATCATCAACCAAGCACTCTTAGGGAAATGACTATGAAGACGTACATCTAAGTTAAGGATTGGAAAGGAAAATATAGATGCATGTCGGTAGAAATTACACCAGAAGAAGTTTCTATGTACGTTAGTCGAAGGAATGGTGTAAAGGTACGATTTTGTCACCGTCTTTGGCAAGGGAGATTAGGTTGAGGATGGTTGTTCCAACTCCCGCTAGAATTGAGGTGGTAGATGAAGGGACCGAAATCCCGAGATGCAATAACGGTGCATACGAATCGAATCAAACAACAGTACAAATAACAACAAAAAATCTGCACAAACCTATATGGACGGAAAAACTCCAAACATGCTCTGTTATGAGTTCAAGTATTATTGAGTGCACTGGGATACAATTTGTGCCCCTATTAGCAAGAGATGTTCAGGGATCTAGTGGTTTAAAATCATCAATCAAACTCTCTTAAGGAAATGACTATGAAAACGTGCATCTAAGTGAATGATTGCAAACGTAAATATAGATGCATGTCGGGAGACATTACACCAGAGAAAGTTTCTATGTACGTTAGTCGAAGGAATGGTGTAAAGGTACAATTTTGTCACCATCTATGGCAAGGGAGATTAGGTTTAGGATGGCTTTTCCAAAACTCGCTAGGATTGAGATTGTAGAAGAAAGGACCAAAATCCCCGGATGCAATGACGGTGCATACGAATCGAATCAAACAACAGTACAAATAACAGAAAAAAATCTGCACAAACTTATCTGGACAGAAAAACTCCAAACATGCTCCGGTTTGAAATACAATAAATATTTCAAACACCACAAACAGAAAACCCAATACACCAACGAGACGGAATAAAGTTATACCTGCGAGATTTTTGGTTTGATCTCGTTTTTAGTACTTGAATTTGAATCTGAAAATTAATGCGGTGAACCAGTAATCTCCTCTCCAACTCAGATCTTCTGTTGTATTCCTGAATGCCGAAACACGAACAAAGTGTGAACTTTGAAATATCATGTTCCCCAAAACCCTATATGGTTGCCTTTCCCTTTTTCCGATTCTCACAAATACATAGAAACCCTAACCGGAGAATATGATATGTATATCGCCTATATGCAACTAGGGTTTATAATGGCGTGTAAATAGACTACAGTAAGAACCTAAGGAGTACATAAGACACGGGTTTCTAATGTAATTAGAAAAACCTACTTCAATCCAGAAGCAATTGCCTACAAACATAAATTACAATTCATACCACTAAAGAATCGTAATTGTACTCCCGGCCTTATTCTCAAAATCGATTATTCGAGCTTCGGTTATTAAATGCTTATTATCCTCCTCTACGTTAAGATTACAGATATGTGTCGATTAAATTAAATTACTAACAATTTTATTTAATCGACCTCTTCGATAATTCCTCAAGATCTTTCGCTTAACTTATTTGATATGTTAGATTACAAAATTCACCTCCAGGGTTAGGCACGATCAAAATTTATAAGCTTCTTTAAGAGGGTATCATCAATTCCTATTCGGAACGTAGAATCCATCAATAATTAATTTCGACCAAATAAGTAATGTCGTTATCCAATTCACCGAAATTATTAACTCATAAAAAACTGCACCTACTAATGAATCAAAATAACGGATATTAAATATACACATTTAATAATTATTTCAGGATTAAAAACATAAACACTCATAATAATCATGGGGTGTAAATTAATTTATACAGTCTGTATAAGAGTAATTACCCCAACATGATTCTGTTCAATACACAAAAAGTGTACTCGCATAATGAATTGGAACAATAGTCAAGACTATTATCGTTTCTCATAATCAAAACAGATCTATTAAAATATTGTAGTATATCCAATTCCATTTAAGATTGCGAACCAAAAACGTATATTCTACAAGATCTGATAATCTAGTCTTCCATGTGTAAATCAAACTCTACACACCAGATTAACTAATATGTAGAATAAAATACGCTCATACACAACATTAAATAAATAATGAAACCCATACATTGCTCATATAGATTCTCATTAAAATGAAAAAATATTTTTTATTAAAATCAAATCAAATACCACAAATCCAAAACATGGTTTTAGTATACAACCCTAACAATAGAAACCATATTTAGTGACTACCCCAAGATAGAAAGGAACTATATTTTCCGGGATATTGCTTTTCGGCAAGAAACGATTGGAAGGTAAAGGAGTTGATGTCCCTTCTTGGGATGGGTTTATAACATGTTGAATTTTTTTTTTTTTTTGAAAAGGGGGGGGGG
>JAOTRH010065114.1:0-18312 GCA_034768845.1 Heliamphora exappendiculata | reverse complement strand
CTAGCTTTATTATGGGTCTGTTTAGACTAAATATTATATATATATATATATATATATATATATATTTTTTTTTTTTTTATTTTGTCTTTTTTTATTTTTAAATTTTATATTTTGACTGATGTTTTTATTTTTTTAAATTATCTAGATGAGATGAATCAAAAAATAAAAAAAAAATTAATTGAACGATGAAAAAATTCATTAAAGACAAAAATAAGTAATATAGATTTAGTTTATTGGTTAATTTTTGTTTTTTCTTAACTTTCTTTTATACGTTGATTAAAAAAATTATTTTTTTGGATTATTTTAATAAGAATTGTCGAAAAGTATAATAATTCAATTAAATAATAAAAAAATATTTATTAAAAATAAAAATAAATCAAATAAAATAAGTAAATAAGTAATTTATCCCAAACATGGCCAGAGTTGTGAGCTGTGGCTAGTCTAGTGGGCTAGTGATAAAGACATCGGCCCATCACGTAGGTGGATCAGCTGGAATTATTTGGGCCACTTGACTGCATACGCTGAATCTATGAGCACAAATTGTTGACTGAGTTAACCAGGAATTTCTTCTTCTTTTTTTTAAAATAAAAAAACATGAAAATTGATTAATGGGCACTAATTTGGTTTCAAGATTTAAAGAGCTCCAAACATGGGTTCAATGGATACTATGACTTGTTTGCTTGGAATAAAGCTAGTTAGTCATTTGGTGATAAAATAATATTTTTTGGTATATAGAGAATATTTAACTTTTACTCAATCTTTTTATTTTTTAATTCATTTTAATTAGAGAAAATTAAGAATAAAAAAGATTTAAGTTTTAAAAATACTAAAAGACAAAAAAAAATCAATTAAGTTACAAAAAAAACGCTAATTACCGTCCACTAAATAGTGAATAATATGTAAAAGAATGTTGACAAAAAAAAAAATATGGGAGTGTTTATGAAAACTAATTAATATTTTCAATTATATTAAAATCTTAATTTTTAGTATTGTGTGTATTAAATAGCTTGATTGGGGGCCCAAATTTCTTAGTTTTTTTTTTGTTTAAAGCACAAAAAAATCAACATAGTTCATTTAAAAATAAATTAAAATCCAAAAATTTAAATAAAATACTAAATCTTAAGAATACTCTATTTAAACCCTTGCATTATTCTAAAAGATAATAATAGGCATGCTTAATAATTTATTTACTATTAATTTTAACAATATACAATTATTATAATCAAGTTTATAAAAAGATAATATTATTCGATTTAAATAAAAAGTGATGATATCTTATACTTGCAACAGAAAGAGTTAGTCTAAAATATATAACACTAAGGTGGTGCCGGCCAAAGATATTTCCTATTCTTTCTCATATAAAAGACTTTTGGTGTGTTGCATTGGGAGTGTTTTGCAAAATTAGTGTTATTTTTTTATTATTAATTTTAATTATAAATTATAATTTATTTTAAATATTTATAATTTTTGTTATAAGTTATAATTTTTATTTTTATTTTAACTATAAATTATAATTATTATAAAATATTAATAACTTAGACTATATTATAATATATAATTTACTAATTTCAATCATTTTAAACACCACGGTTAGGTTGGGTCTCACATGACTAGCCACCCACCTGCCCAGTTAAGTAATTAAATTTAGTTGAATATATCTAAGTTATCAAAAAGTTAAAAAATTAATTTTTTTTATTGGATCAATCAATTTTGAAAGTGTTAATTTAAAAATTAATTTACTCAACAACATAATATAAATTTAATTTAATTTTTAAATTAAAATTATAAAAAATTAAGTTAATTGGAAATTAAACTCGTAATCTTCTTAGAGGAATTATTTAAAAAAATTTTGAAAATTTTGTAATTAAAAAAATAAAAAGATAATTTGAAAAGTAAAAATGGATGTGATGTGAAGTGGCAATGCATGGATGATGATTGCTTTGGGTTCCGTTAAGAGTGCAGGAGCATGTGAGTAATTATTCGGTGTTCTTGGTGTATTATGTGTTAAGTTTATGTGTACTTTCACTTAACGTGGTAATGCTAAATTTTATAAAATAAGCTAATGAATTATTTTTGTTAGATAATTAAAAGATAAAAAATAACTCATATTGTGTAATTATAATAATTTATTTATTAAAAATATTACATAACATAAATTATGATCCTGTTTGGATAATTTTACTTATTTGTTTATTGACTTATAAACTAAAAAATAAGTCACGTCGTTTGGGTAGTCAAATAAGTTAAAAATCAAATAAACAAATAAGCATATAGTTTGTTTCGGTAGGTAAATAGGTAAATAATCTCGCTTGGGTAGCTAAATAAGCAAATAAGTTCGTTTGGACAAACGAGCCAAATAAGAAAATAAACAAAAAAAACTTATTTGAGAAACCAAATAAGCAAATAATCTAGCTTATATTTGGGTAGTTAAATAAATAAATAAGTTCGTTTGGATAGCTAAATAAGTAAATAAGTAAATAAATAAATAAATATAATCAAACAAAATGACTTAAATACTTTTTAACTTATTTACTAATAAATAAATAAATTAATAAATAAATAAATAAGGAGTCGCCAAACGGAGCCTATATAGTAATCTAAGAGTATTTAATGATTTTCGTGTCTGGGAAATATTGAATGCGAAAGAAGAAAAGAAAGCAACTTCTGAAACTGGATTTGATGTCTCTAATTTCCAAAATCACAGCCCAAAAGCCCTTTTTTTCTGAATCTCTCTCCTCGCCTTTCTTTTTCGAGAAAACATATCACATCACACCTGATTTTTTTTTTCTTCAGGAAATCGCGGCCGTCCATTTCTGGACAAACATATCAAAGATTTGGCGGCGTATCTACTCCCTCTCTTCTTACTAACAAATTTATAGGCCCCGTTTGGGCTAATTCCCTTTTTTTTTTGCTTATTTTTGTTATTTTTTTTTAATTTTCTTCATTTATTGACTAATAATTTTTATTTTCTGGATTGAACCAAAAAAGTAAAAAAAATGATAAAAAAATAAAAAAAATTCACTAAAAACAAAAAATAAGGAACAAAAAAATTAATTTATTAGCTTATTGACTTATTTTGACTTATTTTTATTTTTTATAAACTTTTTTTATATTTTTATTAAAAAAATATTTTTTTAACTTTTTTCAATAAGAGAAAAAATATAATAATTTGTCTAAACGATAAAATTTTTTCTACTAAAAACAAAAAAAATCTAAATAAAACAAGCAAATAACATATCCCAAACAGGGCCTATATTATATGGCATTGGGAAATTTATTTATTTTTTGTGTTTTTTTTTTAAATTTTAGTTCATCTTTGAACTATTTTTTTACTTTACCAAATGATCTTGATAATTTAAATAAAAAAATTAAAAATTATAATTGTATACTTTACGGTTATAATGTCTTATCTATCTTATTTGTAGATGTAGACAGGTTGTGCTGAATTACATAAATTTTTATATAATTTTTTATTTAATATGTGCATAATTATACTTTTTTTTTACATTTCGATATTAAAATTTAAATTTTTAACAAAATTTCATATTCTGTAATCATTAAATAGAATCACCATAGTATTACTTATACATTCATAATATTAAAAGGAACACTTTTTATGTGAATTTAGAATTTAAGTTCACTCACATTTTTTATTTTAAAATTTACCTAACAATTATTATTTTTATAATTTTTTAATATTAATTCTCTTAAATGCAAGATTAAATTTAAAAATTAGTGTGTTTCTGACTGCTAAGATATCCCATTCTCCTTCGCCGTCAGTGGCCAATACATCTAGTAATATAGGATCCGACTCGCTTGTTGGAGGAGGATTCGACGCTCATCTTCAACGACGGAGGTGCAAAAGCCTACAGAAATTCCCATTCCAACAGCGGAGACTTGTGTGAGATGAGGAAGGATGGATGTGACCAAGTCATTTGCAAGAACGTTGGAGGAAGATGGGGCATCGGTGGCAGAGTTCTCAGAAGAACACGTGGCTCTTACCTTTAAGAACGAGGATTCAACCTCTTCACCTGAAGAGTTACACAAAACATGTAACGCCCCGTTTTTTAAACGGTTAAACTCTACAAAAATCAACACAAAAATGAAATTTTATTTATAAAATAATTAACAAAATATGTCATTTTAAATAAAAAATGATACCTCCAATTTTCTCAAATCAAAAATTTCCTTTCAAAATATAACCTAACTTTTTCACACAACGGTTGTATGCTCGAGCGGATCCTCCATTGCTCGAGCAGATCCTCCACGGCTCGAATGGTGAGACACTCGAGAGATTTTTAAGCCAAAAATTAAAAAATCTTCTAAAGTCTAAAAAACATATATAAATTTTTTTTCTTTGAACAATGATTTAAATAACCAAGGAGTAAGGGACAAAATGTTCATTTTATAAAGAAATCACTCTTTCGACTTGAAAACGAATCATAAAAAGCTTTTAACTACAAACCAAAACAAAAGAGAAACGACAACCAACCTAAGTTTTCTCTCTCAAAATCATAAAGCATAGATGCGTTGGTATAATCGCCATAAGCCTTACAATATAAGCTTTCTGTTTTAAAACATTACATATCATACATGCTCCAAAAAAAAAAAACTAAGAAAGTCTTCCACCACCCTCCGCTCCTCTAGATCATTCCTTGTGATCACAACTATCTTAAAAAAGTTTTCAAATTCCACGACGTGAACAGGAACTTAATAGGAAACAAACTAGCAGGAAGTAAAAGCAAGATATGCAATCACGCAGTATAAAATCGATTTGACTTCACAAGACTCAAAACGATTTTTCATCCTCAAAATCACACATTTTTATATAATGCAAATAACGTCCAACAGTTTAAGAAAATATCAACAAAACGTTATTTTTCACTTTATTCCCACAGCCGACAATGATTCCTATGTACCGATTTTGTCACGCTGAGAACAAATGTAACAACTATAGACTTTCACCTATTATTCTAGTTTTGGGGCATTCAATGTTTCGCTAAGTAATAACAAGTTTTATACGGAGTTACAACAATACATGCCTCCTAATGGGGCAACCACTTCATTTACGGGAATTAACCCGAAGGAGCGAAGTACCCACACACGCATAATTTTTAGATTTTTACCGAAGAGCAATTGCGGCCCAAATAGACACGCACTATCATAGTACATTAACAGAATCATTAAAAACATGTAGCTCGACTACGAAAATATTTAAAATGGTACATTAATCATGTACAAAACATCTAACGGCTTGCCGCTACATCATCCATAACTAAGGAAGAATGGCCAACACATTTCAAATGTTTCACACCATTTCAACCGAAATGTTCAAAACCAAGGCTCGATCCCAATGGTTAGTTCCAAACCTCCAAAATGCGATTTTCATAACTTTTATATAAATCACTTCGTTTTTAAAAGTCACTCTTTTGAAAACTACGGACACTGACACGTCCACCAACTTTGTAATAAATCATAACAAATGCAAAATATGCTTTTTGTCCAATCAAACACGGTTTAAACATAAAGTCCAATATTTATAGCATTTTAAAAAGGTAAAAAATGCATATAATCTCATGAGCACTCTTTTAAAGCCAGATAATTTAGAATTCTATCTCAGTGAGTTAAAATTCAAAATTTTGAACATCAGCAAAAAGCCAAAGTCGCTAAAACGCGATTGTGTTCGGGTGAACACAAAGCCTGCGACAAGGATATCGAAGATCGACTATTCGAACGCCAAGATCTGAATCTGAATCAAACCGAAAACTAAAGAGAATGTAGAGGTTTTGAGAGTTCTTGGTAGAGAGAGAGAGCGAGAGAGAGAGAGAGAGAGAGAAACTTACAAAAGAAGTTTTGGTTTAAAAACCAAGGCATAGGCTGTCTTATAAATATCTCACCCGCGGCTGTCCGTACGAGCGAACCTCCCACCGACCCAACTCTCAATCACCTACTCGCTCGAGCGAATAGAGATCTTCTCCAACGGCCCCACTATCATCCACCCTCTCGAGCGAACAGAGCATCGCTCTAGAAGCCATCACTGGGTAAAAATCCAAACAAAAGAAGCAGGACTAAACCCACGCATGCCTAACACATATAAAAATATGTTGTTCTATAACGATTAAGAAAATAACCAACACATCGAATAAATATTATGAAAATAAAACGGAACCGGGTCTCACAGAACAACTTGTCTCCTTCCCCTCAAACATCAGATAAGGTTCTTTTCTCGAGTTTTAGTTGTGTAATTAACTCTAGCCAAGGATGGGAGAAAAAAACCTAAGACAATCACCTTGTCAAATGACAAAAGAGATTTTTAGGACAAAGTTGGACAAAAGAGGATTACTAAGAATCAAGAAGGGGTTAGATCTTTGGGCACAAATGAAATTGACTTCAACCTTCAAATTGTTGTGGTGGTGATCTCAGAGCGGTTCCACTCTTGAAAAGAAGAGAGTCAGCACAAAAATCCTAAATTTTGAAAACCCTTAAACTTTTGGAAAAGTGCTAAAATTTTGCGGTCCAAATCAACCCACAATCAAAGGATCGACATATCTGCTTTGGCACAACTTCTCGTAAGAAGTAGATAGAATGACCCCTCGATGGCCACCACATGACTCCTTGAAAAAAATTAATGTGACCTTTCAACCTCATTTTTAGCACAATAAAGACGCCGCCATCTCAGGGATCTAAATATCCACCGGTCAACCTCTCATATAGCTAAGATTCTAATAATCTGAGCATACAGAGAATCAAGGGACCTAGAGGCGATAAAGGAGCTGCAACATGTAGATGAATTGTCAATGATTAGCCCCAAAGCCTCCCCCAGTATGATTAAAGTGTTTTCCCCCAATATGTCTGAATGCACATTGCGAGAGAACATGGGACCTCTGATAGGTACGTTTGTGACACCCCACCCCTATTGTAACTATATAATTTATTCTGAGCATGATGAGACCTATTTGTAACAATCATTATGTGCGTATAACTAATAAATATAATGAAAATCTCATTTTTTATAAATAAAAATTAACTTATATCCATCAAGCTAATAGTGGATTAGATATACAAAAAGTTTATTTCATAAGCATACAATCAACATGTAAAAGTTTTTAGTCATATACAGCAACACAAGAGACAACAATTTATTAAAATTATACAAGATGTACAAAAGTTTGTTTCAAACCATTCATCTAACAACAAAAACAAAACTCGGTAGTGAGCCCCGCTTCCTATACATACCTGGAAAAAAAAACGCTGTGGGAGAATAAGCGTGCTTAGTCAGTATATTAATTTCATAAATGTACAAATAAGAATAACAATCACAATAACAACAACAATAGTTGCCAACTTATTAGTAATTAATCATCTACTGGATTAAACAATTATTAACAATGTATCTGACTCCATGTTATGTTGACGGTATAAATTCACCACAATTGTAACACCATAGGCAATTTTTCCAAGACAATGCATGAATCCTCCCCAAAGGCAATGTCACAAACAATTTCGCTAAGGCAAAATATAAATCTGCCATAATAGCAATGCCATAGGCAATTCCGTTAAGGTTATGCAATGATTATGCCACAAACCAACACTACAGGCGATTTCGCCTAGGCAATACAATGATTATGCCACCAATGCCAATATAATGTATATAATAAAATGAATGTATCTCAAATCAAAATCAAATAATCATTTCTATTCAATTATTACATAGATATTCAAATTAATAATAAATATGAATTAATACACTTACCTTAAAGCCAACAATACTATCAAAAACCGAATCTCTCTAGATGGAATAGTGATATTCGTACTTGTCTCCGTACATAATATATCATAGTCAAAGTATTAAGATTGACAAACATGATAATAAATTAAATATCACAAATAAATATCTAAACATTAGATCAGACATTGAACATTAAAGTTTTTTATTTGTTTCAAGATCAATGAATTCTACCCAAAACCATCTTCATTTTCACCTAGAACTAATATCACCCCAAGGTCTCTGTAGTTTCTTAAATGTACACGAACAACTTTTTAAATTTTTCTAACTTCAGATTTGTTTTTTGGTTACCGTTTTTATTTATTATTTTTTTCTCAATTACTACAATACCAATTTTTAAATCCACTTCATATACATATAAATATAATTGAGGGGGATCAAAATCCGACCAAAGCCACGTGGAGCACATGTAGAAGGCGGTATAGCGCAGCAGTTCACATCAGCACGAGACATTCCTCGGCATATTCATATCAGCTCGAGCAATTGGCCGAGCTATACGGTGGTGTATCCGAGCTCTAGAGACTTCATGGCGTAAGGTCCGAGCTCAGCGAGAGTTTGGCTCCCGAATCCCGAAGACATGGCGCTTGGCACCTTTATAAGGAGTGCTCGGCATTCATAGCCGAGCAAGGCATGACATTTAATCCCTAGGCCGAGCTGAATGGATGACATTAAAGATCATGTCCCACGATACATATATCCAGGAGGTGATGCGAGGATGGAGAATTGATAATAGATAGGCAAACTCAAGGGTAAAATGGTCAAATAGGAGATTAGCCCTATCCCAAATTAGGCCTGAAGCTAGACCTGAATACTTATGGACATCTAGACATAACAAAAGGCATTTGCAGAGATATCTTACAGAGATATTCGATGATGGAATTGGTAAGTCACCGTCAAGACAATAATTGCTATGCATTGACCCGAGAGAATAGGTACAACCCGACCTGCTTGGGTCGGGTCAGACCCTACAGGCGGATCAAGTATATTTCTACCTATAAATAGTTAACAACTTCATAATAGAAGGTATGCTCTCTTTTACTAAGCAAAAACTCTGCTGAAATTTACTCTCAAGCTCTTTCTTCTCTCTTAAATTCCTTGCCTGACTTGATCATTGAATGGTCCACCGGTATAAAGTCATCGGTGGGCATCTCACCACTTTCTTGCACAGGCGTGCACGTGGAATTTTCTCCTGACGTCACGGTCAACTTAGACGGGACCAGTAAATCCCCATCCTGATCCTCTACAATTTGGCGCCATCTCTGGGAATTTCCTAGAACACCTTCATGGCTAGTTGAGGGAACCATGAGCTTGAAGAGCAGAGAGAGCCACGCGCACCACGCGCAGAGGCGTCGCATGCAACACACCAAAGAAGGGGACACCCAGTGGCCTATGAGGTTCACATTGGTGGAGGTAGGCTCAACCGAAGGAGAGAACAGACTCAGGTTGGGGGTTCTAATGACACAACACCTTCTGCAGGAGTCTACCCCCCACGTTTCAACCTGCAGCAAGTCTTGGAAGGGTATCAGGGCGAGCTGAACAAAAGGGACGAGCAGCTGGACAAACTCCAACAACAGCTCCACGAGATGAGGGCTCAGATGAACCAGCGGCGTTCTCCAGCAATCAGCCCCGAGCATGAGCGATCTCGCGAGAGATCCAACTAGCATGAGAAGTCCAATCGAGATCATAGGAGGGGCATCGTTCGGCCTCGAGTGAGCTGTAGCCCAGTGAGGAATCCCCGGCATGATGAGGACCTTTAGAGGAGCCGTGTCTCAAGCTCCAAAAGAAATAGACAGGGGCAAACCCAGACCTCCAGCAACACCAATGAGCCAGCCGAGCACCGCAGTGAGCAGAAACGACGGGCTGGCTAAGACCTCAGGCGTGCGGAGGAGAAAGAAGAGCTCAAGCAATGGTTGAACCTCCAGCTCGAGGGGAGACTACAGCCGGCCACGGGGAGGTCAGCTCAAGACGTAGCTCAGAGGGCCCTGGAGCAGATCCCTGCCTCCCCTTTTACAAGGGAAGTGGACGGGGCTTATCCCCCCAAGAAGTTCCGAACCCATATCCGACACTACAGGCAGATGATGGCACTTTGGAGTGGGAATGATGCTCTGAAGTGCAGGATGTTTCCGTCTAACTTGGGTGAGGTAGCCTTGCATTGGTTTGACAAGCTCTCGGCTGGGACAGTGGGAAGCTGGAGATAACTCGCTCAGGTGTTCGCTGCGAGGTTCATTACAAGCAGCTATCATCCCAAGGAAATCGATTCCCTGCTCGGATTGAGGAAGGCCGAGAATGAAAGCTTAAGGTCATATGCTCGACGATACTGGGAGACCTTCAATGATATAGATGGTTGCAACGAGCAGCTCGCCGTGGCCTCCTTTGAGGTCGGGTTGAAGAAAACCCACAAGTTGAGGCATTCGCTGACCAAGAGGCCTGCTCGTAACGTAGCCGAGATGATGTTGAGGATTGAGCAGCATTCCAAGGTGGAGGAGGACATCGGAGGTGTGAGCAGCGAAGTCCTCGCCCAAAAAATGCCAAAGGGTGATCGAGCAGAGAAGAAGGAGAACAAGAAGACAGGAAGAGGCCAGATTGGGAAAAAGAGCGCCAAAGGCCCAATGAGGTGTATGAAGTGGCAAACACCGTGTTTAAGGAGCCCATCCACAAGCTCCTCAACCAGATCAAGGACAGGACGTGGTTTGTCTGGCCGCCCAAGATGTTCACGGACCCGAGCAAATGGGATGAGAAGAAACAATGTGCTTACCATAGGGAGCATGGGCACTGCACCGACCGTTGCCGAACATTTAAAAGGTTCTTGGAGGAGCAAGTCAAGCCAGGAAATCTCGGGCAATATATTGACAAGGAGAAGACCAGGGCTGAACAGCATGCTAAGGCCGAACAAGATAGAGGGGCAGATGAGCCCATGGGAGTTATTAACGTCATTCATGCAACCCCTAGGCCGGAGACAGTGAATGAAGCAAGGGGACAAGGCCAAAAAAGGGCACATCGCGAGATTATGCAGGCCCAGCTTGAGCACGGTGAGCCGAGTAGAAGGAAGTATCCGAGCAATGAATTCCTAGCCGGAGATCTGACTTTCCCCGATGCCGAGCTAGAGGGGGTTGAGCACCCTCACAACGACGCGCTCGTTATAACCCTCCAGATTGGGAGGTATGACGTAAAGCGTATCTTGGTCGATCAGGGAGCTCGGCGGAGGTAATGTACGTCGAACTCTTCTACAAATTGGGACTCATGAAAGCGGACTTACAAAAATTTCATACCCCACTGGTTAGGTTCAATGGTCAGCCCACCCTACCAATGGGAAGAATCGCGCTACCAGTCAGGGTGGGCTCCGAGCTCAAGAGCATTGAATTCTTGGTGGTGGACGTCCCGTCGCCTTATAATGCTATAATAGAAAGGACCTGGCTTCATCAGGTCAAGGAAATTCCTTCACCTTACCATCAAGTTTTAAAGTTCCCAACCGCCAGGGGTGTAGAATGCATCAGGGGAGATCAGGCAGCTGCCAGGTAATGTTTTATGGCTGCCATCCGAGGTAAAAAAAGGCTCATCTGGCGACGAACAGATGTGTATGGTGGAAGTACAAGACAGATCACTCTTTTATGACGTGGGAAAGCACTAGCAGAGAGGGTGGCGGAGCCACTAAAGAAAGTCATGCTGAACCAGGAAGACCCTGATCGGTTTTTCCTGCTCTGCATCCACATGACCAAACAAGATGAGTCCGCTCTGGTGAGCTTTCTTAGATCGAACATCGAGGTCTTCGCATGGACTCCCTACGAGATGTCGGGCATTGATCCCGAGGTAATGGAACATAAGCTAAATGTCAACTCTACTCACATGCCCGTTGTCCAGCGCGGGAGGAGGTCTTCAGCTCAGCATGCAGAGGCTGTTGCCGAGGAAGTTAAAAAGTTGCTCAAGGCGGGAACGATTAGAGATGTGCAATCCCGCAATGACTGTCCAACACTGTGGTGGTAAAGAAGAAGAATGGGAAGTAGAGGGTCTGTGTTGATTTCACTGACCTAAATAAAGCACGCCCCAAGGATTCTTTCCCACTTTTCAAAATTGATCAACTGGTGGACTCAGCAGCCGGGCACTAAACCATGAGTTTCTTGGACGCATACAGGGGCTACCACCAGATTGCTCTGAACGCGGGCGATCAAGAGAAGACCAGCTTCAACACCCCAGAGGTCTTTATTACTACAAGGTCATGCCCTTTGCCCTAAAGAACACTGGGGCAACCTATCAGAGGTTGGTGACCAAAATATTCCAACCTATGCTAGGTCAGAATATTGAGGTTTACATTGATGATATAGTGGTAAAGACTAAGCAAGAGCATGACCATCTGGCCGACCTGAGCAGTGTGTTCGAGGTGCTGAAATCCCACAAGCTAAGGCTCAATGCGTCAAAGTGTGCATTTGGTGTACAATCAGAAAAGTTCCTCGAGCACCTGATTAATAGAAAAGGCATCGAGGTAGATCCCGGCCAGATAGTTATAATTCAGAACATACAGCCTCCAAAGACTGTTCGGGAGATTCAGTGATTGGCTGGAATGTCAGCAGCTCTGAATAGATTCATCAGCCGATCGTCAGATAAGTGCCATCATTTCTTTTAATTGTTGAAAAATGGGAAGAATTTTGTCTGCGGGGAGGAGTGTGATCAGGCGCTCCAAAATTTGAAGGAGTGCCTGACCTCGGCTCCTCATCTCTCTAAGCCCTTGTTTGGGGAGTAACTATACATGTATCTTGCAGTGTCCGAACATGCGATTAGTGCCATCCTACTCAAAATGGATGTTGCTGAACAGCTCTCGATCTACTATGTCAGCCACACCTACCTCGGTGCCAAGACCAGATACTTGCCTTTGGAGAAGCTAGCACTAGCCCTAGTCATGGCATCTCAAAAGCTGGCACAGTACTTTCAAGCCCACAAGATCATTGTTTTCACTAAACACCCTCTCAAAGCCTTGCTATGCCGAGCTGATCTATCTGGAAGGATTTCCAAATTGGGAGTGGAGCTCGGAGAGTAGGATATCGAGTTTCGACCAAGAACGGAAATTAAAGGTCAGGTCCTCGCAGATTTTATTGCTGAATTCTCCAAACCGGCCACGCAGCACATCCAGGACTCAACCCCACTCGAGCCCGAGCTGGGGGGAGGATGACCAGACATAGAAAAGGGATGGAGACGAAAATGGGACATCCAACGCCAAGTCCCGATCACCAACACTGCAAGAGTGGAGGCTATTCACTGATGGCGCTTCAAATTAGAAGGGCTCTGGAGCAGGAGTGGTCCTCATCTCCCCCGATGGATCAGTGATAGAGCACTCAATAAGGTTGAGATTTCCAACCTCCAATAATGAAGCCGAGTATGAAGCACTACTCGCTGGGCTTAGGAGTGTCGAGCTTCTAGGCCTCAGAAACTTGAAAGTCTTTTGTGATTCGCAGCTAGTGGTCAACCAAATGACTGGGCAATACAACGCTAGGGATGACAGGATGGTTGCCTATCTCTCTATTGCACTCGAGTTGGTCAAAGGCTTCGAAGAAGTACAGATCGAGCAGGTCAGCTGAGAAGGAAACTCACATGTCGACGCTCTGGCAGTCCTGGCATCCGCAACCGAGCTCGGACTAAAGAGAACAGTAGAAGTGCAGAAGCAGAAAAACTCGAGCATTGACACTACTGCTCGGCAAATATGTGCAATTGAAGAAGACCAGGAGCCGAGCTGGATGGACCCCATTATCAGTTTCCTCAGCAGTGGACAACTCCCAGAGGACAAAAAGGAAGCGCACAAGATCAAACATAAGTTTGCACGTTTTTTGCTATCTCCCAAGGGTCAGTTATACATAAGATCTTTCACAGGACCCTACCTACTATGTGTTCATCTGAACAGAGTCCAGGATTTTCTGTTCGAGCTTCATAAGGGGATATGCGGAGGCCACACCGAGGGAAGATCTATGGCGCACCGAGCAATGAGCCAGGGCTATTGGTGGCCCTACATGCAAAAAGATGCCCAATTATATTCACAGAAATGTGAGAAGTGCCAGAGATTTGCTCCCTTGTACAAGCAGCCAGTTGAGGAACTCAGCCCGATCACCAGCCCATGGCCCTTTGCTCAATGAGGACTGGATATTGTCGGGCCATTGCCCAAGGCACCCGACAACAGAAAGTTTCTAATTGTAGCTACAGATTATTTTTTCAAATGGGTGAAAGCTGAGCCCTTGACCAACATCAGAGATGTGGACGCGAAGAAGTTTTTGTGGAAGAATATTATCACCAGATTTGGTATTCCGCGTGCCATTGTTGCTGACAACGGGAAGCAATTCGACAGCAATCTGTTCAGGACATTCTGCTTGGGCCTGGGCATAAAGATTTACTTCTCAACGCCTTCGTTTTCCCATAGCAATGGTCAAGCAGAAATCACAAACAAAACACTTCTTTCAGGGCTGAAGAGAAGATTAGAGAAGTCCAAAGGAAAGTGGGCAAACGAACTTCCCTCCGTGCTGTGGGCCTACCGAACAACTCCTAAGAGTTCTACCGGGGAGACTTCATTTGCCATGGCCTATGGCTTAGAAGTAGTGATCCCCTTGGAGGTCGGCGTGCCTACGATCAGAACTGAAACCTTCGAGTCCAGGAACAACGACCTTACCATTGCTCGGGACCTGGACCTGGACCTAGCCAAGGAAAGGAGGGAGAAAGCTTTGGTCAAGCTGGCATCCTATCACCAACAACTAGCAAAGTTCTACAATAGACAAGTCAACCAAAGGAGCTTCCAGGTCGGCGAGCTGGTCCTCATGTAGGTCCTCCTTAATACAAAAGAACCCCTCGATGGCAAGCTAGTCCCGACCTGGGAGGGCCCATACAAAGTCATATCATTTGCTGACACAGGAGCATACAGACTCGAAGATATGGAAGGGAAGCAGATCCCAAGGCCATGGAACGCACAGGAGCTGAGGAAGTTTTATCATTAAAGTCTCAAATGTACATTTGTTCGGGATGATAAATAAAGAGAATTTTTCCAATAGTTTGTACATGATTAAAGACGTTGCAGAAAGCCCCAGCTCGGCTAGGCACCAAAAGTCCCGGTGACCTCGAGCTGCGCCAGGGCAAGAAAGCCCTAGCTCGGCTAGGCACCAAAAGTCCCAATGGCCTCGAGCCGCGTCAGGGCAAGAAAGCCCTAGCTCGGCTAGGCACCAAAAGTTCCGGTGGCCTCGAGCCACGCCAGGGCAAGAAAGCTCTAGCTCGGCTAGGTACCCAAAGTCCCAAATAGCTACGAGTCACCTGGGCAAGAGGATCCTAACTGCGTTATGCTTGGCGGGCCCAAAGACCCATCGACGGGCACAAGATATGAGCAGGGTCGTCTTTCGAATAGCCGTGCAATAAATCAGTGAAAGTCCCTCGCTCAGGTGTATGATACCTAGAATTTCCCAAATTGGACGAGTAGAGAAAAGCCCAAACCGACCTTGAATGACTTGGGAATTTTGAGATTTCTGCATCTCATTTATGGGCCAAATGCTGGGTCACAAGGGCCAGACCGGCAGATTTGACCGAACACTAAAACCTAAATCAAGCGTGAATGACTTGGGAATTTTGAGATTTCTACATCTTATTCTTGGGTCGCAAGTGGACTCGCTCGAAAAATTGTAGGGTTTTTTGCCCGACTAGAGGAGATTGCTCAGTTATTACTCAGCTTGAATGAATTGACGGTGTTTGGGCGATCTTGTGAAGTTGCTAAGCATCTTAGTTCGGGGTAACCTCGATGTGATTAGAAACCGCCTGACCACACTTAGTAGTATGAGGCCGAGCTTCATATACTTGCGTAAAAATTGAAAGCAAAGAGATGGCAAATGCAGTACAAGAATAACAATTACAAGAGGATGAACAAAAAAACTTTGTTGTATTAATGGCAGAAATGAGTACATAGCTGGTGGCACGCCGACCTCACAAGAGAAACGAGGCCGTGCAGTGAAAGTTGAAAAATACAAATGAAAATAAAACAAAGGGAAAACTAGGCTTGTCCTTCCTCAGCAGCCTCCCGACCAAAGGGCAAAGTAACAAATTGGGCAAGAGCATCACATCATTTTCCAGCTACTCGAGTTCCGAGCAACAGCAAGATGATGAGAGCAATTGAGGGGGAATCAAGTTCCGACCTAAGCCGCGTGGAGCACACGTGGAAGGTCGTTCAGCGTAGCAGTCCACATCAGCACGAGACGATCCTCGGCATATCCACATCAGCTCAGGCAATAGGCCGAGCTATATGGTGGAGTATCCGAGCTCGGTGAGGGTTCAGCCCCAATTTCGAGGGCATGGTGCTCGGCACCATGATGAGTGATGCTCGGCATTGATAGCCGAGCAAGGTGAGCTGCCTAAACCTTGTTCCGAGCTAAATGGATGATCCTAAAGATCATGTCCCGCGGTACACAGATCCGAGATGTGGTACGAAGATGAAACATCGGTAATAAATGGGCAAACTCAGTGGTAAAATGGTCAGGTATGGGTGGCCTAGCCCTAACCCAAATTAGGGCTGAAGCTAGACCTGAAAACTGATGGACATCTAGATATGACAAAAGGAATTTACAGATATATCTTGCAGAGATATTCAATGATGGCACTGACAAGTCACAATCAAGACATTAATTGCTATGCATTGATCAAAGAGAAGAGGTACAACCCGACCTGCTCGAGTCGGGTCGGACTTCTTGAGCAGGTTAAGTATTTTTCTACCTATAAATAGCTAGCAAGTTGAAGATGAAAGGTATGCTCTCTTTTACTAAGCCAAAGCTCTGCTGAAATTTACTCTCAAGCTTTTCCTTGTATCTAGAACCCCTTGTCTGACTTGATCGTCGGAGGGTTCACCGGTATAAAGCCACCAGATGACATCTTACCCCTTTCTTGTGCAGGCTCACACGTGGCATTCTCTCATGACGTCACAGCCAGCTTGGATGGGACCAATAAATCACAATTCTGATCCTCTACATATATATATATTACAGATGGTTTGGGGGTGATGGCTTTAGGTTTAGGGTGGGTTTTGGGAGTAATTTTGGGTTTTGGAGGTGGTTTTGGATTTTGGGTAGATTTTGGGATAGTTTGGTGGTTTTCGTTAAATAGTTAACGAAAATTTAACTTTTGAATTAATTTGATACAAAATTTGAATCTGATGAGAGGTTAATAACATTTTAAAAATCATAAGGAAGGTAGTTGATATTTCGATAAATCTCAGGGGAGGTCAGTATAATTTATCCTAATTTTTATTATTTCTCTTTTTACTAATTCAATAAAAATTAATATGGTTTTTTTGTTTGTTATTTTTCTAATTTTTACATCTATAAATTAAAATTTTAATAAAATTATATTTTTAATTGAGTACCTTAAAATTGGCTAATTAACTAATTATTAAATAATTGAATATTATTTTTTATTTTATTATTAAAATTTTAAAATTAAATATCTATCTATTATATACAACTTTTGATATAACATTTGAGTGTGTATCAAAAATCTAACCATCAAAATAAAATAATTTTAATTTTTCGTTTTGTTCTCTCTTCCTCCCCCATATTCTTTGTTGTAAAAAAGTAAAAAAAAAGTTATTAATTTTTATTGCTTCAATACTCTTCTTTGTAAAAAGTAAATGAGAAAGTAAATGAGAAAGTATTAATTTTTATCGCTTCTCATTTTATTAATTCAATAAAAAATAATATAATTTTTTATTTTTGTTATTTTTTTCTAGTTTTTTTACATCTATAAATTAAAAAATTAATAAAATTATATTTTTAATTTAGTGTCTCAAAATTGACTAATTAACTAATTATTAATTTTTTTAATATTACTTTTTATTTCACTCTTTAATTTTAAAAATTGAATATCTATTTGTATAACATGATTGAACTTTTTATGTGACTTAATGCAAGTATAAAAAATTTAACTATTAAAATAAATAAATAATTTTTTTTTACTTTTATTAACTTTTCTTAATTTTTCACGTTTACAAATTAAGAAACCGATAAAGTTATATCTTAAATTGAGTGTCTTAAAATTGACTAATTATTTACTTATTAAGTTATTGACAAGTTAGCAAATTAAATGTGATTTTTATATGGTAATCTAACGGTAAACAGAGTCTGAAGTAATTAATGATTTCGATTACATTTATATTTAAAAAGTTGTACATGTATTTTGGGTAAGAGGAAAAAATAATTTACATAGTTGTGTAATCAAAACAAAACATGAACTTTTTATTTTCGAATATGGTATTTAAATTTTCGCTGTGCTCTTGTTATTTTAATTTGTTGTTTTGCTTAACATATTTTTCTCTATTTATTAATACCGAAGTTGATTGAGGTTGAAATTCTTTTTATTATTTTATATATGCATTACTCTTAGAAAAATAAATTTTAAAATTAAGTATTAAAATACATTACCAATTTTAAGAAATAAATGGTGAGAATGCATTTAGGCACATATTATCCCTAATATATTAAGAAATAAATGGTGAGAATGCATTTAGGCACATATTATCCCTAATATAT